>JAGFPH010007526.1:13367-36649 GCA_018207615.1 Philaenus spumarius | reverse complement strand
CATATTAAATCTATAATTTTAAAAAATGCGAAAAACATTGGAAACATTATTCCCAACAATTCAAACGGTTTCCCCTCCCGAACTGCAACGAGATTCTCCCACGTTTGGTAAAGGATTGCCGTGAAAGTGCTTATGTAAGTAATAATTTGGACCAGATTTTGAACGGAGTTTTTCGAATTGTAAAACAGGCAAACGTTAATCACTACCTCGTAGAGTTCTTTGATCGTTCTGATTTTTTTCAAAAGAGTTTTTCCGTCGCCCGTGATTCTTCCCATCGTTTGGTGCAACCCTGTCAGCGTCTGTTTGAAGTTGTTTATTATTATCACGTGATACGTTTGGTTCATGGCGTTGTAGGTGTTGAACAGGTAAAAACAGACGTAAGTTGACGTTAAATAATTTTTGTAAGGATTACTCCAGATTAGAAAAATATTCAGCGTAAACATGATCAAAGCGGAAAAGACTCTGTATATCAACAGCGTCGACTGGATTTGTAAATCTTTGGCAAACAATTTCCGTAAACCCGTCTCTTTATCCAACATTTGTTGAAGCGAGACAAACAATGTTTTCGTGCGACGCATAGTTTTTTCCGAATAGACCAAAGTGATTACTAGATTGGTTATGGTGATAAACGGTGCGGTGAGAAAATAAAAAGTCCACGCGAACGCTGCGACGCCCGTTTTCGGGCGGTTGATCACTTCGAGCCAGACGATGTAGTAAACGAAACTGAAAGAAACTATTACCAAAAGCGAACACGTGTATATAGTCCCGAATATTGATCGTTTTATTCTGTTCTCACTGTTTACGTAAAAAGTGTTGATACCCAATACGTCTCTCAGTATATCAAATATTTTAGGCTCTCCGAAGATATCGAAAACTTTTGAAAAATACTTGTTACAAAGTGCCCTAAATCTGAGAACCATAGTGCGAAGTTCTGATATTTGCAATACACACTCCACAAGTTTTATTAGTCTAAGTGTAACTGGGTTAGGTGAAGTGATTTGATAAAACTGTTTGAGTAAGTTCATTAAATCAAATGTCACCTTTCCTTTTTAATTATTTGCTCTGTAATCACTTAGAAAGTGTGAAATTGATCTTTTCTTTACAAGAAAGTGTTAAAAAATGTCAACGTAAGGCTTAGTAATAATTGATGAATACAATTGTATAAGGCTAACGATATTTCAATATAAATCAGATTTGAAGCAATTTACAGGGTGTTTGTTAAAACATATGTCAGGAAACACTTCTTTTACGAGCTATCATCCATTTTGTTTTTACTAAATACTTTAAACCTCTAGAATGGCAGAATTCATTGAGTTGAAATTTTGCACGGTACTCATCAATGTATAAAAACTTTTTTTTAATTAAATTTGTGCGGTCGTGGGACCCCCGTCAGGAACGAATTTCAGTACGCCTTTTCTTCAATTCTTTTACCAACCTTAACGGCAACATACACACATAATTTCAATCTTTCAATTGCCGTTTATTATTAGATTGTTTTTTATACAAATATTTAAATCGCGGTCGTCAATATACAGGGCGACTAGATCTCAAATGCAAGGTAATGTTATAATTATTAATTTAACATTGTGATCAAGAAGTAGGATTTATAATGAAATATTTACTGTTTCCATACGTTTAATGTTATTATAATAAAGGTGCAGAATTAATTGTAACATCAAAGCTAAGATGGTAAATACAGTTAAATGTCCATTCATTATTGTAAATACATTCAATAAACATAAAAAGTTGGTTCACCAGTCTAGGCCTAACCTAAAATTATTGTGTGTATATTTAATTTGTTTCACCTGTCTTAACGGCAACAAACATACAATAATTTTAGGTTAGGCCTAGACTTAAAATTACTTTCTAGGCCTAACCTAAACTTATTGCATGCATGTTGCCGTTAAGGCAGGTAAAATAAATTAAATATAAACGCAGTAAATTTAGGTTAGGCCTAGGCTGATGGACGAACATTTTATGTTTATTGAATGTATTTCAGCGCTTGACGATAATATCTGAACTACGCCGGACGGAACCGATCGTCTCTTAATTTAAATTGATGAACCAAAACACATGTTTCTTGAATGTATTTACATTCGTTGCCATGGCAACCAATTTTGTACCGCTTTTTTGTTACTCGTATTTTATATGTGTCACTGTCATAGCAACCAATTAATAACACTTTTTTATCAGAAATTTTATCATTACATTTTACACTTTATCTTGTCCCGTTTAAAATTGAAATCTAAAAAATAACATAATAGACTATAGACTGGTGGTTCCCAACCTTTTTTTACCTGCCGTACTCTTTAAAAAAAATGTTTGTTTTGAATTGCCCCCTGCCCTTCCCCTGAAGTGCCATTTAGCATACGTACTTTAAAAATTTAAGAAATAAATTTAATTTTTTTACTTTTGTTAATACTAAGACTAAGCTTCAAAGGCATAAATATTTATTTCTGCCACTAGTGATATTTTTTCGCTTATCCCCCCCCCCCCACAAGCCTCTTGCGTAACACAGGTTGAGTAGACAATAATGTTTATGTTATTTTTAATTTTTTAGGTTTCAATTTTAAATGGGACAAGATAAGATTTCGTACTAAACCACAATAACTAACAATTAACATTCATGACAGTTTTCACCGTACCGAACACACACAGGTTCCTTGAAAATCTTCGAGAAAGGCTTACTTTATTATAATTTTGATGTCTGTTCAATGGTGTTGCCGGGACTATCACCTGGTGCAAACAGTCTTTTGTCCCCCCCTCCCATTTCGCAGAATCCGCACTCCCACCTAACAGTTTATTGCTTCCAAATCGATTTCGTAAATTTTATTTTCACTCCTCCATCTTAAAAAATGTTGTAAAAAATAAAATTTACGAAATCGATTTGGAAGCAATATTTTAGGTCAAGCACTTTGAAATAAACATTTTTTGTCTCTTGAAATATTTTCTAAAAGCTCTTCCTTTTCGAGATATTAACAATTTTATGTCGATTTATTTCAACACGTTCAGGGCCGCTATTTTGTTTTGGGTGGTCCGATTTTTATTTTATTTATGTCATTTTCCTAATCTTAAATAGACCTTTAATATGAGGTATCCCATGACCATACTTCCCATTTAAAAATATCGAGTAGCCCCCAAAAATTCCGATTTTGAGTTGGGGGGCAACGTTGCCCTATGCATGGGGAAGTGTGCTTTCATGACCTATAAACAACCCCCGTGTTTGGATTTTCTATCAATGCTCGGTGGAGAGTTAAGGTGGTGTCTCCATACTTTTAACTAACCCTGTATATTAGGTTTAAAATAAAACTGCCTCTTTGATATTTTTTTTATTTACACAGAACTTGAATTGTTATAAAAGAAATAGTTTTGGAAATAGTTTTGTCCTGTATTTATTGGTTTAATATTTTTAAAAATGTATAACTATATTTATTAAATTAAAAATATTACATATATATTTATTAAAATTTTGATATCAAGAATATCCAATTCTACTATATAATAATTCGACCACGCAGCTGAACCGCTGACATGAGTTGTGCTAATTTCCAAAATTAAGTTTATAGGCCTTGGTTTTAGGGTTTCAACAAACAATTTGGGAAATAGGTCTATTCACGACGGTGCTGAATAGCTGCAAAATGGTTCGCACGCCATTCCGCATATTGGGAGTATCTTCAATACACAATGAATTGCGCGCTTCACACGCCAACCCCATAGTAAAATCCACCACATGGCTTTGAACCTGGTACTTTTATGGTATTTTACGTTTTGATCGATTTTGGGGGAACCAAGCGAGCTATAATGTCGCATAAAAAAACATAATGTGCAGAATAACATCCTACATTTATATTTGTAGAAAAAACTCTAAAAAAAATCATTCTTGTAGGGAAAATCCCCAAAAAAAACTTGCTTCCGGTTGTTGGATTTTTTGGCTAACGAACTTGTCCGAGCGATGTAGACAACCTTCATGTGTACCAAATTTGAAACAAAAAGGACTTAAAATGCGGCCGCTAGAGTGCAAACACTCATATATGTATATGATTTTTAATGACACCCCAAAACGTGTTCTGGGGACCATGATCGGTGCTCATTTGCTACTCCCGACCTTGGGTCTTACCATAAGGGCAACTGCAATAGCTCATTTTTCCTAGGGAAATTCGCTAATAAAACTCCAATGTTTGTCCGTGTGAACATTCTCAGAAACGTAAAATCGAAAAGTTCCCGGGCTCAGATATACGTTAAGGATACTTAGAGAAGCAAAATAATACCAAATTCATCCACCATACTTTCACGGTTCCTGCCACCAAAGATTCATATAAATTTGTTGCGTCTGCTTAGTGACCCAGTTCTTATTACATTTTATGTTTTGTCTTCCACAAATCAGTTAACTTTTTTTTAAACTTTGCAAAAGACAGTATTTTTGTACGATCCATAGTTTTTGAATGATGTTGTTGCGGTAGGAGTTAACAAATAGAAAATACGAGTAACGAAAAAACCGTTACCAAATTGTTTGCTATGGCAATGAATGTAATGACATTCAAGAAACATGTGTTTAGGTTCATCAATTTAAATTAAGAGACGATTGGTTCCATCCAAAGTAGTTCAGATATTATTGGTAGCGCTGAAATTTTCAGCTAAGTATAGAAAGTAATTTTAAGTCCAGGCCTAACCTAAAATTATTGTATGTATGTTGCCGTTAAAACAGGTTAAATAAATTAAACGCACATTAATTTTAGGTTAGGCCTAGACGGATGAACGAACATTTTATGTTTATTGAATGTATTTACAATGAATGGACATTTAACTGTGTTTACCGTCTTAGCTTTGATATTATAATTAATTCTACACCTTTATTATAATAACATTAAACGTATGGAAACAGTAAATATTTATACAAAACACAATCTAACTAGTAGTTCTGTGAACAGTAGACGTAGCTCGTTAAAATAACAGACGTGGTTTTAAAGGATTACAACTCAGTAAATGCGACGCAACACCAATCGGGCTCCTTATCTCGGCTCCCCCTTCACAACTCACAATCACTGACGTAGCCAAGAAAGAGCAAGACAGCAGGTAGCGCTCTCTCTCTCCCTCTCCATAAATTATAAGGTTTTATGAAGATATCTTAAGAATAAACGTATAAAAACATGGTTAAAATACAAAAACTTGGACGATTTTTAACAAATTTAAAGTTTGCGGCCATTTTGTGAGCTTACCGTTAAAAGTACGGAAAAAAATCAAGGATACAATTTTGTTGAAAATCAAATTTGCTTTAGCAAAATGTTATTAGTTTTTCAATTCGACTTACGGTTAAGCCACAAACTGTCTTTGGAAAAAACCTTACACAGAGAAACGGTGCGGCCGCCATTTTTATTTTATTTAAGGGGTTAAAAATTAAATATGGAAAAAACCTTGTATTAAGTATTTTTTAAATGAAATAATATAATAACATGTATCACACTTTGTTATTGTTTATAGTAAAATCAAATTAACCAGTTTTTTAACTACTCATGTTTATTTTTTCACACCTTTTTATTATTTTGTGTAGTTTTTAGATATCGTTAACAGTTTATTTTTGCAATATTCTACCGTAAATTAGCCAGTAAAAAACAAAGTTTTTTAAAAATTGAAACTTACCTCTTTTGTGCAACCGTAACAAGCTTGTATCAGACATATTAGATCTATGATTTTAAAAATCGCCCAAAGCGTCGGGAACGATATTCTAGTAAATTCAAACGGTTTTCCCTCTCCGACGCCGATGAGATTGTCATAAATTTGGTAAAGGATCGCCGTCAAATTGGTTATGTATGTTATAATTATGACTAGATTTTGAACGGAGTTTTTCGAATTGAAAAACAGGCAAACGTTAATCACTACTTCGTAGAGTTCTTTGATTATTCTGATTTTCTTCAAAAGAGTTTTTCTGTCGCCCTCGATACTGCCCATCGTTTGATGCAGCCCCGTCAGCGTTTGCTTGAAATGGTACATTATTATCACGTGATACGTTTGGTGCATGATGTTGTAGGTGTTGAACAGGTAAAAGCAGACGTAAGTTGATGGTAAATAATTGTCCAGAGTGTTATACTCTATTAGTAAAATATACCCCGTGGACAGGAGCAAAATGGAAAATACGCTGTATATCAACAGCTTCGACTGGATTTTTAAATCTTTGGCAAACAAATTCCGTAAACCCGTTTCTCTATCCAACATTTGTTGGAGCGAGGAAAAGAATATTTTCGAGTGACGTATATTTTCTTCCGAATAGACCAAAGTGGTTATTAGATTGGTTATGGAAATAAACGGTGCACAGAGAAAATAAAAGGTCCACGCGCACGTTTCGATGCCCGTTTTCGGGCGGTTGATCACTTCAAGCCAGACGATGTAGTAAACGAAATTGAAAGAAAATGTTACCAAAAGCAAACACGAATATATTGTCCCGCATATTGATCGTTTTATTTTATTCTCACCGTTTACGTAAAAAGTGTTGATACCCAATACGTCTCTCAGTATATCAAATATTTTAGGCTCTCCGAAGATACCGAAAACTTTTGAAAAATACTTGTTACAAAGTGCCCTAAATCTGTGAACCATAGCGCGAAGTTCTGATATTTGCAATGCACACGCCTCAGGCTTTTTAGTCTAAGTAGTTGTGTTAGTTGAAGTGATTTAATAAAACCCTTTTAGTAAGCTCATCAAATCAAATGTCACCTTTCCTTTTTAATTATTTACTCTGCAATCACTTAGAAAGTGTGAAATTGATTTTTCCTTCGCAAGAGAGTGTCATAAAATGTCAATGTAATGCTTAATAATAACTCTAGAGTGATTGATGAAAAATACAATTCACGGCAGCTGCAAATTAATTTGTAAATATAGTCAAACTTGGATAGTTCGAAGCTGAAGGGACCAGGGAAGAAATTTGAATTACATATGTTCACTCAAAAAAAAAAATACATGTACAGTACTGTACTGTAAAAAAAATTATCTCCACAATCAAAGATTTAACACACAAATTTTATTTTACAAAATACTGTACAGTAGAGTTCCGCTATTCCAAAAATTGGTCTATTCGAAACAGAGTTCAGGAAAAATACTGATTTTTTAACATAAATACAGGAGAAATTAAAATGATGTTTGTGAAAAGAAGTACATTTATTGTAATACAATTAAGTTAAATAGAGATATACATAGAGCCTAAGCTTGATGAAAACTCCTGAAACCAAATTGGAATGGAAGCTGGTTTTGTTTCCTTCACGTTTTCCATCCGTTTTGCAGGTAGGAAGCTACCACAACAAGCATCCGGTGAAATGTATACCAGGTCCGTCAACAGCCACACACAACAACCAGACACTGGTAGTGTTGTTGCCACCTGCGTTCATCGTTTTTCTTCTCCGTTTTCGTCATCTTGAAGGGATTTTATTTTCTTCTCGATGCTTTTTCAATACGATGCGGTACTAAAGGATAGACTGCGGGATGACAAAACGGACAGTTTGAACAAAATATCCCTTCCCTTCAGTTCTTGAAGAAAACAGAATCGTAACGCAACGGAATGAAAAAAAAAAGATGGTGTAAACCTACACTAAGGCGAAGTCAAGAGCATTTGCCGCGTCTACATGTGATATGAGTTCAGTTTGAACGTTCCCCTTTTCCTCGCTTTATTTATTTATTTATTTTTATTTATTTATTCGTTTCATCACTTTTTCTGTGATTTATTCCATTGGAATATGTGACATGTCATAACTTACATTGTTATATAAATAAAAGTACAAAATAATAAAACATACATAATATACACAAAATCACACATAAATTTACATACAAATTTAATTAAAAAACAAAAAATCAAAAAACACAGTTAATACAGTTTATATATATATAATTATTGATTATAATATTTTAAAAACAAATAAGCCCTTCCTGACACCTGCAGACTAGGCTCAGGTACCTGTGGAAAGATATTCTTCCACAGAATAGAACACATTTTCTAGGAGGTAGCACCTGAGTGAACTCTTGAAACTGTGGATAGAATCTAAGTTTTTAATATTTTCTGGAAGTGTATTAAACAACTTTATACCAGAGTAATAAATTCCGCGTTCAAAAAATTTAAGTCTATGGACAGGATATTAAAAAAGTTTTTGACGGAAAGGGTATTTGTGGTAGTGCTGATTAATTTCAAATAAATTATGATTGCTCTTAAAGAAAATTAAAGTTTCATAAATCTAAATGCAAGGGAAAGTTAAAATATTATGTTTTTTGAAAAAAGGTATACAAGATTGATTATAATTTAGATGGAACATTGAGCGTAAAATTCTTTTTTGTAAACGGAATATTTTAATAGATTCAACAGAGTTCCCCCAGAATGCCACCCCATATCTTAGACGAGAACTGACATAGGCAAAATAAACGGGTTTTATTACTTTTAAACTAGTAAAACTTTTAAAATTCCTTCACGTGTTAAATTCCGTTTTGCGGGAATGAAGGCACCGCAATATAAGCATCCGGTGAAACAGATACCAGGTCCGTCAGAAAGAAGGAAGGATTAGATACAACCGCTAGGCACTAGTATTGTTGTTGTCATCTGTCAGTTGCGTTCATTCGTTTTTCTACTCTGTTTTCGTTATCTCAAACGAATTTTATTTTTTTCTCGATTTTTTTTCAAGACGATACGGTACTATCGGGCAGTTTGAGCATCCTGTCCCTTCCCTTCAGTTTTTAGAAGGGAACAATCGTAACGCAACAGATGGTGTGAACCTACACTAAGGCGAGATCAAAAGCATTTGCAGCATCTACGTGCGATGTCAGTTCAGTTTGAGCGTTCTCGCTTTCCTCCGAGCAGATCAACGCTGTCTAGAACTGACACTAGCAGATGTCCCCGCACAACAAGTTATTGGTCTCAGGTGTTACAACTTACTAAAAGATTAACTTCAACGCTCCTTATTTTATTGTTGGTTTAAATTATTCATCAACAGCAAAATATCTCGAAATTCGTTACATTTATAAAAATTTTAAAATGTCCAAAAAGTCTCTTTTGAATGATAAACAAAATTACTTTTTATATTTTTACTGTAGTTTGTAGGACAACAGAGTTTAAAAAGAAAGCTGAAATTGCTTGTAATTACATTTGCCGCTCTGTATAAAAGTTTTGTCTCCTCGGAATGAATACAGTAGTTGGTTTAGAAAACTCACCACAACAGATATCGTAGTACATGTTCCATACAGCCTCAATAAAGGTTTCTTTTCAGTGTTATCATAACCTATTCAGAACTTATAGGTTAACTTATTGCAGTATATATTTTTGTATTTTGCCATGTTAACTTTTGATCAGGACTCATATTACATGTACAACTAACTGTAATATTTTGTTTCAGGGTCATCCAGGTGCGCAAGGATCGCCGGGACAGTCGGGTCTGCCAGGAATCAAAGGGAGTTCAGGAGATCAAGGCCGACCCGGTAATCCCGGCCCTCAAGGATTGTCGGGAGCCCCAGGACCTGAAGGTAATAAAGGTGATACCGGATCAGAAGGTCCTTCGGGATCTCCTGGCCCGGCCGGGCCGCAGGGACCTCCAGGGGACAGAGGGTTGCCCGGATCACCAGGACCCACTGGACCTTCAGGGGCTAGAGGCTTGCGAGGAGCTTCGGTAAGCGCAATATCTTATTATTTATTGCAAATCTTATTATTATTTATTTATTTGCTTGGTCTTAATCTCCTTTTTAACATCGTGAATTCTCTAATCCTATTTAACTGACTAAAGTATTTGAAATCACCAGAGGCCTTAACTTCTATGTCTTAGATTTACAGATTTTTGTGTATTAGTTATACCAAGTAAGTACATAACAAATCTATTGTTTTTTTCATATTTTTTACTTGAGTAATTTTTTCAATATCGATTTTTTTAAATTGTGAAAATAGTAGAGTTTTACAATGTTTTGGATCGCAAAAATTCTTTTAGATTTACAACCGATGGTGCTAAAGGGATGTTTGATAGCTGATTTTAAATATAGGGCTTTCATTTGATATGTAACATGCCAACCTGAAAATAAGTAGTTTTTTACTTCTTTTTCAAAATTTTGAATCTCAAAAACGGCAAACACACAAAAAACATGACTAAGAAACACTACAATTTCCAAATAAGAAAAACATCTCAAATAAACATAAAATTTACAAAAAGGTTACTACAATTAAAACACATTTTTTAAATGAACTAGTATAATAGGAATTTTATTTTATTATTTACTCTTCAATCAAACTCCAAAGTTGAGAGCAAAATCATGTTAAGATAACTCAAATGTTCACAAATTATTATTAATTTCTTTATTATTAACTAGGGGAAACCCCTGCGTGCCAACCCAGTTAAAACCTTCTATACATATAGGATTAATAATAACCCCAAAGCTAAGACGGTAAATAATGTTAAATGTTCAAATCAAATTATTTTGTATATCTTATAACAGCAGTTATAATAAAGGTCAAAAGAACCAGCAAGGGTCAGGTCTACATTTTAATGAAAACCTAACCTAAAAGTTAGAAATACAAATAGTTGCTTCAAAGTTTGAAATCATGTGTTGATGGAAATATTAGAGCAAACAGCTGTTTTATCTGTTATTTTATTCAGTTGTTTGCTATGGTAATTCATCAGTCTAGGCCTGACCTAAGAATTTTTTCCGACTAGATTTACAAAATATTGAAATAAAAAATGTTTTTATCAAAATGGATTATAGCCTATATTGCTCAGGTATAGTGAAGCTTTTTATTAGTAAAACTATTTTTTCAATCGGTTCAGTAGTTCCAGAGATTGCCCCCTACATAACAAACAAACAAACCTCTTTATAATATTAGCATGGACAATAAAACATTCAACACAATTTTTATTACATTTACGAGCATAATTAACTTAAAAAACAACACTATCCCTCTTTCCCTAGGGTATCTGGGCCTGGCTTATTATCTGGTTATTATGATTTTAATTTGTAAGGTGTGACTTGATAAAAAAAAAAGTAATTTCAAGCATCTTTTAAATTGGGAATTATTTTTTTCAGCTTCTCCCGATAAGTTGCTGTAATCGGAAAATGCGAATTTCAATTCCAATTTACTCAAAATCGACTGATTTTATAACAAAAATTCAATGAATAAAACAGTTTTAAAATTTTGTATACTTTTTGAAAACATAATAATCCTTCGAAATGAGATGTTAACCATTTTACTATCTTCATTAGAAGTTGGAAAATCTGACCGTTTGGGTACTTTTTTTACATCCTGTATGTACTTGTTATTCTGTGATTACTAACTACCTCATCAACTTTGCCTGGGCCTTGTGTATAACCCTTTGGTCAAAGATATTCGTGCTCCATACACAGACTTTGGCTGAGGGGTGTGGAGGTGTCGTTCTGCTGGGTTCCAGGTCATGCCGGTATACAAGGAAACACTAAAGCAGACCTAGCTGCTAAGGAAGCCACCTCCTTACAGCCTAGCGTGAATAGAGTTATGTCGTCCGACTGTATGTCCTCTTTAAAACAAGCCCTGTTTAGACAGTGGGTAGCAGTACAAGGAAATAAACTCCGCCAAATTAAAGATACCGTTCGCCCATGGATATCCTCAAACCACCAAAGCCGTCGAGAGGAAGTGGTGGTTTCTCGTCTACGCATTGGCCATTCTGGGTTAACCCACGGGTTTCTGTTGCGTCGGGGGGATCCACCGCTTTATCCTTACTGCTTAAATCTCTTGTCAATTAAACATCTGCTTTTAGATTGTGAAAAGCTGAAACATGTTCGGAAGAGGTTTTACCTACCAAATTGCATTCGGAGGATGCTGTGTGATGACTCCCAAACCATGTTTAAGTTGTTATTGTGTAATTATTGTTGTTATTTTATCGAGATGTGTGTAAATTACAAGTTGATTTTATACCGTGTTTGATCGTATGTATCTCAATTACTTATTAAATCCATGAGCATTACGTGAATGCTCTTCATTTTTCAGGCAATGATAACCACCCAGGTTTTTCGCCTATAAAAAAAATGGGCCTTGTGTAAAACTAGACTAATAAATTTTAAAGGAAATAATTTAACTAAACATTTAATAAATTGTCATAAGTTTTACAGTCACAGATGGTTTATGGATTTGTATTTTCTTTATATTTTTAAATGTAATCTTCTGCATGTAATTAAAACATTTTCGCTTCACATAAAATTTGTTTTATTTCAGGGCGAGTCCGGACTGCCTGGTAAACCAGGATCTGAAGGTCCTCCGGGAGCACAAGGCCTGGCTGGACCTCAAGGGACTCCTGGACCTACGGGAGAACAAGGACCGGAAGGACCTGCTGGAAAATCGGGACCACCTGGTATTGGAGGAAGACCCGGAGATAAAGGACCTATTGGTCCTTCTGGAAGTCCTGGAGCCACCGGTGCTCCTGGCCTACCGGTGAGTATATACCTTGTTCTTACAAGAAATTCTTAAAGATGTGTTGCCTCCTGGGTTTTCTACCCACACAAAATGATGTTAAACTTAAGAAATAAGAATGTAGTTTTTATGGAGATAAAAAGCGTATTCATAAAGTAAAAACCGTTTAAAAAAAAAAAAACTAGCAAAACAATATTTTTTCAAGCCATTTTTATTTTTTACATGAAATAGCATACCTTAAACTATTTTTCTACATAGGTTAGTTTCCGCCAATGTTCAAACACTTGTCGCAGCGGGTGACCAGCTTTTCTATACCTTCTTCGTAGAAACTTCCCGCCAGTGACGATATCGATATTAGACCTTGATTTCGATAGCAACAACCCTACCCACAAGTTAGTCTGTAGGCACTCCTGGTAATGTGGGGCTCTCGTCGACTAAACCGCCTCTGCTAATCTCAGAACACTCTTGCTTGCACTCCGGGACCACAGGTAAAGCATTACTTCAGGGTGCAGCTGTCTCTTTCTGCTTAATGATATTTCTGGTGAATCTGGCACCTATCTCCCAGCTTCTTCTGTTCTTTAGCATGAACTCAACCAGTTTCTCTCCTCCAAGTCTATCCCTTACTTCCTCTCCCTATCTGGAAGCCATCTAGGATGGCCGAACAAGGTAGTGTAAATTTCTTCATTTTAGATTCATTTAGGAAAGTTCCTTATCCTAAACCTGTGAATATATACTCCAAACTCACCTTGTAAATACACATTTATATACTTCTGGGATTAATTGCCCGGTCCATCCGGTCTTCCTTGCCATTGCTCCAGTATGTCCTTTCGCAGGTCCCTCTTTAAGACCTCCGCCTCCATTATCATCCTCTCCCTTTCTACCAAAAATAGGTCAGACGGAAGCACTCCAGCTAGAACTAATGCTGCATCCGGGCTCTTCGTTCTATAAGCCGTTGATAATTTTGATGGCCGTCTACCTCTGGACCGAAAATCTGTACACACCCCTGCATTGACCCATTCGTTCCTTTCACCTTCAAACAATAAAGGGTTTTCACAAAGCACATTCAACTTGTTTCGAGAGAAAGTTTAGAACTGAAAGAAAAAACAGGGTGACCACTTCAGTCGGCTGTATTAATCGCAGGTAGAAATCGGCACCCTTACTGTTAATAGACGTCTCTCGTACAAATTTCAGATATTCTGTGTAGTGAGGCTAAATACTAGATGTAATGAGGATGATTAAATAATAAAGGAAAATTTTGTAGGGTCCTCAAGGACAGAGCGGATCCCCTGGACCTGCAGGAGAGAGAGGCGCTAGAGGAGAAACAGGACCTCAAGGAGTTGAAGGACCTGTTGTAAGTATTAGTCTTAAAGTAAGGTAGAATGTTGGTGAAACTAATCAAGTTTGAAAGTAGTTTTAATCGTTTCCTATTACTGACTCGTCAATAATATTGCTGTCATTTTTGTCCATATATACATTATTAAAATATACAGGGTGATTCACGAAGTTATCCCCACACTTATACAGCTCATTCTACTAGTAAAACTAATGAAAAAAGTTCATATAAACATAGGTCCGAAAACGCTTTGTTTTCCAGATATCCGCCATTTTGTTTTGTACAAAAACTCACTGTAACTCTGGAAATAGATAAGATATCGAGTTCAAATTTGGAATAAGCTTTTTATATGTTACGATTAACAAGTGTACCAAACACAAAGAATTTATTTTTATAATTTTCAAAATGGCGGCCGTTACATAATTTAAACGTGGAATATCTTGAAAACCGTTAACTTAACAAAAGATTTACAAGAGACAAAATATTTTCCTTTTTTAACGACAGACAAAATGCTTTTTTCATAGTTTCAGTAGGTCAAAGGATAAACGAGTTATCGACAAAAAACATAATTTCTTGGTAATTGTCTACAGCAACCAAAATTAGCCTAAAACCATCATTTTTTCTAAATTTAACAAATTTTTTAGTTATTTTTGTAGCGGGCTTTGCAGATTCAGATTCTACGTGCAATAATAACTAAAAAATTTAATATTTACAAAAAATGATGGTTTTAGGCTAATTTTGGACCTATGATTATATGAACTTTTTTCATTATTTTTACTAGTAGAATGAGCTGTATAAGTGTGTGGATAACTTCGTGAATCACCCTGTACAGGTGTTTGAGAATACAAAATATTACAAAAACATTATTTAAGCAATTTAAACCTAGTAAATAAATAAATATTGAGCTTGACCTATGAGAAGATGTATTGATAGAATAAAATTTGAACACACAATCTCACAACTAATACGTTTGTTAACTCAAACGCGTTTCAATGGCAATGTCGCCATCTTCTAGTAATCTACGGCTACAATAATCAAACCATAAATAACCTAACGGTCAATTAATCAATCTTTATTAATAAGTTTAAGACAGATGTTACATTTATAAATAAAGCAGATCACATAACACAGTGATATTCATTTTTAAATGTGATGCAGAAAACTAAAAACTAGGACCATTTGTCGGGGAACAAAATTTTGCGTGAGACGCAAAAAACCGAAACACGTCAATTTTGGCTGTTTTTTTTTTGGTTCTTTGTTTATTTTTGTAATAAACTTCTTACTTTATCTGAAATAAGTGTTTATATGTCCACCAACTGGCATTATTGATGTTACAAATGTATTTTTGTAACGGTCTGTCGTTTTGAAAAGGGACCGAATGTTGTTATGGAACGCATTGGGCGACATTTGGTACCTTTTCCTCATGGATGAAGTAGCCTCAGAATGTGGCTCTTACTGCTTTCTAGTGGCATTTTAGGGTATTAAAACGAGTTCTGGCAAAATTAAGAACGTTGTCTGCACCGATTTAGCCATACCCGACATTTGGCACCTTTTCAGTTGTTACGCAACAAGAGCTAAATAATCCCCGACAAATGGTCCCTTTTCGCTTGCAATAGTTTTCAGGTCTTATTTTAATCCAAACAATAATAAACTGTTTAAAAAATTGAGTAAAAAATAGTCCCAGCGTTTTTATTTACTGCATGCTGCCACTAAACAGCTGTGACGATAATAATGCTGAAGTGATCAGCTGATCAGTCGTCTGCCAGCATAATCTGCAACAACATCAAAAGTTTAAATGTGTTGTTCTCAAAAACCCCTTTTTCCGATGACAAACATTCAAACCATCACAATTTCGCCAAATGTTCATACGTTTTCAAGGTTTTTACACCAAATTGTTACGCATTTAATTCCTTATATGTGACATAAATATCTCAATTTTGAAATTTTTAGACATATGGTCCCTTTTAGTTTTCCGCATCACAAATGTATAATAATATAATAAAACATAAATTCTATCCTTTTTTACAACTTTATGCTTCTTAAAATTAATTTTAAATATTAAAACTACAACATTTCAATAACACTTAGATTCATAAAATATTATGATTACAAAATATGCGCATAAAATTTAATATCTACAATGCTCATTTTTCCTTCCATAGATATGACCTTAGCCAGTACAATTTTTTAAATGTGTCATGTATCCATTTATATAATAGTAAGCTATAATGTGGCATCAAGAAACTCCCCAACGGCATTGAACTTCAGCAACCGTTTTAATTTGTTTTTAAAAACATTGATTTCCATTGTTTCTTTAAACTCTTTAGGGAGTTTGTTTAAAGCATATAAACACAGGTCTAGTGTCAATAGACAACGAATTGATTCCAATGTTTGTATGAATAAGTTGTACCAACAGTTAATATTTCTTTCAATTCAGGGACAACGAGGAAAAGCTGGGCCACCAGGACCTGAAGGAAGTAAAGGCGAAAGAGGGGAAATTGGACTTAAAGGAGCTAAGGGTCACCGAGGCATGCTTGGGCTACAAGGACTTCCAGGTTTACAGGTAACTATATCTACTAGAATATACAACCGTGTTGACTTCTATAACACAACTTAATGAAGCATTGGTTAAATATAAAACATACAATCTGAGTTAACATTAGCACTAGAGTTGAGTCGTTTGCGAGTGAATGAATCGTTGTACTGAACGAGTGATTCAGTCGTCAGGAACTTTTAGGTCCCCCACCCCCACCCTAATTGACTCAACATCAAAGAACAAAGCGAACGTGAAGAATGAAGATTTTACTTCAAATCTTTCAGTGAACAAATCTGTGTATGATTATCTGGATAAGTCAATCCTTGTGAGTCAGTGAATAAGAAAATGTGCTTCATTACAACTTTAGGTTTAACATTCAACTAAAATAGTGGGATTCGTTAAACTTTTCTTTCTTTTTTTTTTTTCTTCATGGGATTCGTTTTTTGTTTTGCTATTGTATCTTTAAGATTCTTCTAGATATTATTTTATTTGGGTAGTTATAATTTATTTTATAAGCTACTACTATACTAATTAGTTTTAACCTTTTGCACTCTATTTATTTGACACTTGGCTGCTCCACCAGATCCAATTAAAATATTACTGTTTGCAGAATTATTTTTGTAAATTTGCTAAAAAATTCCTATAGATAGTAAAAATAAGTTATTATATATCATTTTGTTCGGAATAAAATAGAGAATAAGGAAAAAATTGTTGAAAGATTAAATAAAAAATGTTTCATTGAGTAGGCCTATTTTGAATATAATCGGTCAAAAAAATCAATCAATTATTTTGTTTTGTAATGAAATTAAAAATAAGAATAATAGAGTTTAGAGCTTTTAAAATACTTTATTACGCTAAATGTGACCATAATAAATAATTTAAAAAAATATTCTTGAGGTTTAACAACATTTTTTTATTGAGTAGGCCTATTTTGAATATATTAGGTCAAACAAATAAAAAAAATGTTTTTTTTATGAATTTAAAAGTAGTAATAAAAATGATTAGAGCTTTAAAAATAGTTTTTTTTTACAGTAAATATGTCTGTTTAAGTATGTCAATTGTATTTATATTTATTCAAAAATTTATTTTTTCAATAAAATTTTTGCGAAATAATGGTTCATAATTACGTTAACGTATAGTTTAAACAGTTGCCATTTCTCAACACAAAATAATACAAAAACAAGATCTTTACATTATTTACATTAACAAAATTTACACAAAACTGCAAAATAATAACGTACAGTAAAAATAAATATCACTTGAAAAAGCGTAAACAAAAGTTACAAGACGCAAAATAAAAGACGATGCTATTTGTATTTCTTGATCATGACTGGCAAACAGCTGCTCAACTTCAGAGAGATATAAAATATATTCAACAGCCAATATAATCTGTCACTGGTTTCTAAACTGTTTTAACAACATTGAAGTCTCATTAGACCGAAAACCACAGATTCTACACTTGTTTAGAACATAGAAATCATATTAAAACGTGTGTCGGAATGAGTCCGACAGTGGAGCGCAACGGCAAATTAGCGATGTCGGACTGAGTTCGCCTATGGAGCGCAAAAGGTTAATCTTTCAAATTTAACGTACAGTATTTTACTAGTTCTGTTAATTGATTCTGGCTTAAGTTTAAACTTTGAAATGCAAAAAATGTAGTAATTATATCCCAATCCAAAAGTGTTCCCATAGCTTTTTTGTAGAAAAATGTTCAAAGAATTCATATATACCAGTAAAAAATTGATTGATGTGAAATTTTCAAAGTTATTAGCTCAGGAAACAAAAAATGTTCAGTAACGGAAGAAAAAATAAAACTTTATTCCTACATAAAAAACAGTAAACAATTTTTCTAATTTTTCAAAAGTGCTGTAATTTATTTGTAAATAGAAGTGAATAAAATATATATATCAATTTCAAAAAAATATTTCTGACAACACCAGTTTTTATGTTGTTACTACAAGACCGCTAAGACAATTAGGCCAATTTTGAAACACTATTTAGGAAAATATGCTTCAACCAAAATGAAATTTTATTATAATAAATTGTAGAGAATAAATCATAGAATTGAACTGTATACTTGAAAATTCTTATTTTATAAAAACTTAGTTCAGTTTGTTGTATTTGTTTTTAAACTAAACAAAACACTCACAAACATATTGTATACAGTTCCAACGCTGTGTAAAAAGGGAAAAGTAACGCATAACACGCCAATTGCTTTGACAAAATGTTTGTATTTCACGGAAATACCCGAATAGAATCCAAACACTAAATGAGGTTTACCTTATAACAAACGAAATATTATAAAGTTTCTTCTTCAAATTGATGTAAATATCATTATACAAATATAGCATTGGTTCAAAATGTGCTTTCTCATTGGTTGAAATCTGTCCAATGGCAAGCGTTTACAGAAAACTTCATATCTAAGAAACTATAAGAGTGACGAATGATAGGAAGACGGTGGTAGAAAGTTTAAAGCTTGACGAATCCAATGGTGTCCTTATCTTCTTCTCAAAACAAGTCTGTCTAACGGTTATGTGTCTTTAAAAAAGTGATAAGATGTGTCATGTCTTTGTGTGGCATCAGATATTTAGACAACTACAATTTTGAAACGATAATAACACATGTAAATATACATTTTAGAACAAATTTTTAAATACAAAAATAAGTTTAAAACATTTTATTTCCAATGGTTTTTGTTTTATTGAGATTGGATGAGTTTTAGTGTGAAATATTCAAATGAGACGTCTGACAGTATCAGGGTTAATACTTAACGTTAGACTTAAGTGGTTTATTACTGTCAAAGAATTTTGATTTAAATTTGTCCATAAAAATCTCAGCTAGCAAGGATGATAAGGAGACCCCATTGACAAATCATCGACTTGAGCAAAAACGTTGTTTTGAAGTTGGATATAATTTTGACCAAGACTTATATGTTATAATCTTTTTATCAGTTTGTAAATCGTCTACATACATTATTTTGAGAGACATTTGTAATAAAAAAGCTGTATTCAGAAAATGATATACTGTGCTTATTTCAGGGACACCCGGGTGACAAGGGAATGGCTGGTCCCGCAGGATTTCCTGGCAAAGATGGAGAAGCAGGACCTAGAGGTAAACTTTAAATTCAATTCTCTGGTTTCTTAAACCTAATGTTGATTGAGGTATTTTCAATATTATAAATTGTGTAATAAATATGAATTAATGTAACAGTTATTAAAAATAAAACAACGGGTTCGATATAATAACAAAACATACATTTTAACAAGTTTATTATAATCTTTTATGGAAACATATTGTAATAAAAAACTAGTATACCATGTGGTCAAAATTCGACCAATTGTGTTTGTGAAGTAACAAAATTCAACTTATTTTGTATGTAATTGATTGGAATTTATTTGTACTCAAATTCTGAATTCTTACCTTCATGCTACGAGGAAAAGAGTGGGAAAAAGCAAAAAAGGAGGCGTTGTCCTTTTTTGAGGAAATAAAGTTGATTAATTTCACATGTGGCACAATGTCCTGTTCTACCTAGTGTAACACTCAATTCAAGTGCTTTTGAAGCATCTACATGAGAAACAAGGTTTGCTGGGGGGGGGGGGGGATGGGTTTCCTTCACTTTTCACTGATTATTTCAAGCTTGTATCATATAACAGTGTGTTCCGTCAACCACTCATTAATAATTGTTACATTTATTTTAGGCAGGTCACAATGATATTTTTATTTAAATTTGATAATAATAATATTAATAATTCATCAAAACATACATTTTCCTTTTTTACAACTTTATGCTTCTTAAAATTAATTTAAAATTTTAAAATTACAACATTTCAATAAAGCTTGTATTCATAAAATTATGATAACAAAATATACACACATACAATTCAATATCCGCAATGCTCAACCTTCCCATCCATTGATATTACCTTAGCCAGTAGAATTTATACAGGGTAATTCAGTAAAGCGTAGCGGGCAATGCAGATTCAGATTCTACATGCAAAAATAAGTTGAAAATGTAAAATAACATTTTTTCGATTTCGGCTTAGTTTAGCCATAATCCGCCATTTTGTTTTTTTACAAAAACTCACTGTAACTCTGGAAATAGATAAGATATTGACTTCAAATTTTTAATAAGCATTTTATATGTTACGATTAACAAGCGTACCAAACACAAAGAGTTTATTTTTATAATTTTCAAAATAGCGGCCATTACAAATTTTTAACGTGGAATATCTTGAAAACCGTTAACTTTACAAAAAATGTACAAGAAACAAAATATTTTCCTTTTTTAACGACAGACAAAATGCTTTTTTTTAGTTTCAGTAGGTCAAAGGATAACAGAGTTATTGACAAAAAACATAATTTCTTGGTAATTGTCTCCAAATTTGAAGTCGATATCTTATCTATTTCCAGAGTTACAGTGAGTTTTTGTAAAAAAACAAGATGGCGGATTACGGCTAAACTAAGCCAAAATCGAAAAAATGTTATTCTACATTTTCGACTTATTTTTGCATGTAGAATCTGAATCTGCATAGCCCGCTACGCTTTACTGAATCACCCTGTATAATAATAGGCTATAATGTGGCACCAAGAAACTCCCCAATGACGTAGAAAGCATTGCTTTAATTTGATTTTAAAAACATTGGCTTCTATTGTTTGTTTAAACTCTTTAGGAAGTTTGTTCATAAAACGGACTCCAGTCTCAGACGGTAACTTGTGGAAAGCTTTTAAACTGTGATGTTTGCCACGGAAGTCATTTTTATGATGCGTTTTGTATGTATGCACATCAGTGTTTCAAATCACAGAGCTCTTACACTTTTTAAATGCATCTCTACAAGAATCACGACAACTCAATCAAACCATAATTATTCTTACTGCTTGCTTTTGTAAGACCCTTTGGGTCTTTTGCTTTGTTGAATTACCCCACAGAGCAATTCTATAGTTTATGTGAGAAGAAAATATACCAAAGTACGGTAATTTTAAAATGTGTTCCGAACAAAACTTTGCTAGTGACCTGAGAAGAAAAACCACTGAACTCAGTGTTTAAAACGGTATTGTTTACTCCCCTGTTATTTCCTTTTGTTTAATCCACAGGGTCTCCTGGTAGAGATGGCAATCCAGGTCCTCAAGGTATAGCAGGACCTGTCGGACCCCGAGGACCGGTAGGTGAGTCTGGTAAAGACGGACATATTGGTAACCAGGGACCACCCGGCCCACCAGGACCTCCTGGAGAACCACTGGGCTATGACGCAGCTGCTCTGGCTGCACTGTTGAATCAAGGACAAAGCAAGGTAATGTTTTAACGCAATTCATTTTATATATTCTACTCAGCTTTTGTGATATGGATGATTAAGAAATATTTCACCTTATATATTTATGCGAATGGACGTGACATGCTATCATTATAAATAAAACAACTGATTTGGATCGAAAGATCGTCTGTGTTTTAATTTACCGTATACGCTGGTTTAACCGTTGAATATATTTCAAAAAAATATGTAATAATGTGAAATCTACTCATATATAATTAAATTACAAGTGAAAAAACATAGACCAAGACCGGGAGTTGAACCTGGGACCTTCACGTTTCCATCGTGATGCTCTGCCATCTGATCTACCCTGATATCTACCGATATTGGTCGATGTTATCTCACTTGTACGGTTTTTACTGCAATTATTGAATTAACAGATTGAATACCTCGTGTATAAGAAATTGAAAACAATCTCAATTCTTATTTCGCAGCTTACAGTGGTGATATTTTTTTTTTCCGCCTACACACTTCCTCAGCAAGGGATATTTAATTAAATTTCAAGTGAAAAAACATAGACCAAGACCGGGAGTTGAACCCGGGACCTTCAGGTTTCCGTCTCAGGTTTCCGTCCTGATGCTCTACCATCTGAGCTACCCTGATATCTACCGATACCGATATTGGTCGATGTTATCTCACTTGTATGGTTTTTACTGCAATTATTGAATTAAAAGATTGAATACCTCGTGTATACGACATTGAAAACAATCTCAATTCTTATTTCGCAGCTTACAGTGGTGGTATTATTCACTTGTAATTTAATTAAATATCCCTTGCTGAGGAAGTGTGTAAGCGGGGAAAACAATGAAAAAATAATAATAATACTCATAGACCTCAAAACCTGATTTGCACAATATTTACCCGATAATCCTTTTATTTATTTAATCAAATCTGCGAGCAAAGCCTCAGGTACTAGCTAGTCTGTATATATAATAAGTTACCTTATATAGTCATAAGTTGCCTGTACTTTTTTATAAAAATAATTATTCTTGCATTATAATCTCAAGTTAATGTGTATATATATAACTCTTTAAAAATTATATGGGACATTTATACTTACACTCTCCAATAAAAAGTTATCATAATTTTTCATCAAAGGTAATTAACTGTGCCTAAACGATAACATATAAAACTTGTTTACGATGTTTAAACAATTGGAACTGTAAGGTTTATGACGCGTACTGTCACCAAATCAGCTCGGGACTGTGTAGACAGACTTTATGATGTTGATTTTATAACTGTACAGGGCCCCGATCCTCTGAGCGGAGACGAGCCACCTAGACTGTTTGGCAATGACATGGACGAAGAAGAAAGACGCGCTCTTGTGTTGAAAGCGTACGAACACCTTAAGAAATCATTTGAAAGATTCAAGAAGCCGGACGGTACGAAGAATGCTCCTGCGAAAACTTGCCGAGATCTAGCCGTAGCCTATCCTGAACTAACGGACGGTGAGTAAAATTGTATTAAAAGTACATCCTAAGTACAGGGAGGTTATGAGGGTCAAAATTTTTAAATAATTCGACCACGCAGCTGGACCGCTGACGTGAGTTGAGCAAATTTCCAAAATTAAGTTTATATGCCTATGTTTTAAGGTTTCAACCAACAATTAGGGAAATATTTCTACTCACGAAGGCGTTGAACAGCTGTCTGTGTGTACGCAATATATTAGTAGAGTTTGTTTACTCCTAGTGGCCTCGCGAGTTTGCACCATTTGGC
>JAGFPH010007526.1:2557-13267 GCA_018207615.1 Philaenus spumarius | reverse complement strand
CCAAACGAGCTATAAGGTCGCGTAAAAAAACAAAATGTGCAGAATAACATCCTACATTTATATTTTTAGAAAAAATTGTAAAAAAATTGTATTCTCGTAGTAAAAATCTCAAAAAATAGTTACTTCTGGTCAAAAAACGTACTTTCGGTTGTTGGATTTTTTTGGCTAACGAACTCGTTCTAGCGACATAGACAACCAACACGTGTACCAAATTTGGACCAAATCGGACTTAAAATGTGGCCACTAGAGTGCGAACACATATATACATATATATATGAATTTTAATGACACCCCAAAACGTGTTCTGGGGACCATGATCGATGCTCATTTGCTACTCCCGACCTTAGGTCTCACCATAAGGGCCACTGCAATAGCTCATTTTTCCTATGGAAATTCGATAAAAAATACTTTCTATAAACATAATATATATCCGGAAACGTTTCATTTACATGCATCCGCCATTTTGTTTTTTGTACTCAATAATTTATATTACCAGAACAGAATAATCAATTGAGTTGAAATTTGGCACCTTACTAAAGGCCATAGTTTGAAGAAAATAAATATGTCAACTTGTTCCAATAAAACGTTTCAAAATATCGGCCATTTAAAAATGTTTAATGAAAATAACTAGAAAACCGTAAATCTTTATAAAGAACATCAAGGGTAAATTTTTGTAGCCCGTTTAATTTTCTGACGAATGGTATAAGTGAATCGCTAAATGTTAAAGGGGCATGAGTCAAGAAAATCAAATTTTCGGAAAACAACAAACCATTTTGATTAAAAAAGGGTACATGTTTTAGCGGTTTATTCATGCCAAATCAATCCTCTATTAAACATTATTCATCTAACATAGAAAATAGAGATTGAAATATTTTATAGAAATTTAAACATAGCGGAATGAAGCCCTTCTAACATTTATTCCTGATAAGAGCCGTCTATAACAGCAGTAAAACAAAGAGACTTAATTTTCTGTAACTTTTATTACATACTATTAAAATTATGTCACATCATTTATATGACGCAGCTCTCAAACAATGTTAATTTAAAATTTTTTTGTGTTTGTGTAAGTGTTATGTGTTTTAACGATTTTAATGTGTGACAAGTTCCTCGGGTGAATGAAAAAAAGCTAGATCTGTCTGATGATGAAGTTGGGAAGACTTCGAAACATGTAATAAACATAATTAGATCAAAATCTGTTTGAAGTCACAAGACGGACCTTATAAGGTAATTCATTGTATTATTTAATTGTGACTTGGTACCGAAAAAATGCATATAAAAAAAGAAGTGTTTTCGGGCATATGTTTATAAAAAGTGTTTTGTTCAATTTGACCAGTATAACCACCCGCTGAACTATCTCCGTAAACAACCACCCTGTATAGTAAACAAATTCTTTAAGCCTCCTTTCCCATCATATTCCAAGGCAAAGTACATCATATTGAAGGTAAAATACTTCAGTTTAAATTGTTTTAACATATATCTGAGTATTTTGTTGCTGTTTGTAGGCGAATACTGGATGGACCCGAATGAAGGAGACATAAGAGATGCTATATTAGTGCATTGCAAGATGGAGACCAGAGCTACATGCGTCCTACCCAATCCTGAAAGAACTCCTGAGATTACTCACATAGGCAACGAGCCGGAAGTCTGGTTGGGAGATATAGACGGAGGCCATAAGGTTAGTGTAAGATTGTTTGGGAGCTCAATTCATTCAAGAGTGTTGCTCCCCGATGCTGCAGGTCCGAGTGACCCTCACAAAGTCCTTCCCAACCTCATCCATCCATCTGCTTCCATGTCTTCCTTTTTTTCCTCTTACGACCGAAGTTCATGCCCTACATTCTCCCGTACACACGGTCATCTTCCATAGCACTATGTGGCCAGCCCATCTGACCCAACAGTTGCCTCACTGTAGGAATGTGTCCCAAGGGGAGAAGAAAAGAGGTCCCCACCCTCTGTTTAATGTGTTTGGCTCCAGGCAGTATAGATATAGACCTCTGTTTCTAAAACTTTTTTGAAGGAATTTTAAATTTGGCTTAACCCTTCAACGGGGTTTGACGTAGTCACTACGGTGGCAAAAAAGTACTGAAAAGTGGTTTGACCTAGTCACTAAGTTTGCCGACAGTCCGCCATGCGGATTTATCTGGCGGCGGTTTTTCAAACTACTTGGAATTGGGACAATATCCAACATGTTGTCCATTAGTTGGCCGATGTTTTACAGCTGTTTATCGATCGATAATGTGTGCGAGAGAGAGAGAGAGATGTTGTTTACAAACTTTGAGGTTTTTGACATTGGCTCAGTTCGATTCGTAGCAGATACGTATTACATCTGGCCTTTGTTTGGTCGTTATTTATATTCAGTAGTTTCATTTCAAAATACGCTTTTTTACATGTTTTATTATTATTATTATTACTAGCTGGCCCGACCCGGCTTTGCACGGATAGACAGATCAAAGTTAAATGTATATTAACAATAAATATATTACACTATGTATTTCTTATGGGAATTTTGAGTAACTTTGACCCCCCAAACTCCCCTAAAATTTTGAAATTTTAAAACCCTTTCTTAGCGAGTACCTAGGGCCCTAGGGGAAGCTACATACCGAATTTCATTCCAATCCGTTCGATTGTTTTAGAGAAATCGTGATTTTGTAACTTTGACCCCCCAAAATTTCGAATTTTTTTAATACCTTTCTTAGCGAGCATCTATGGCCCTAGAGGAAGCTACATACGGTACCAAATTTCATTCCAATCCGTTCGGTAGGTTTTGAGAAATCGTGATTTAGTAACTTTGACCCCTCAAAACCCCCCTAAAATTTAGAATTTTCGGAAACCCTTTCTTAGTGCGCGTCTAGAGCCTATAAAGAGTATTAGTGCCAAATTTCATGTTTGTAGGCCTCGTGGTTTTGGAGAAACTGTGATGAGTCAATGGTATTTGGCTTTTATAAGTATAGATAGATTGGGAAAATTTAGTTGTGTGTGTTTATTGAAGTTTATTTATTTCTTAAAAATCTAGTAAAAAAACAATGTTGCTAGGACGTATAGAACCAGAGTAATGAAATTTTTAGCAAAGTATTGTAAAATTAGGGCCTGACAGAAATAGTACTGCACCAGCGATCGGTCATGCTATAAAAAGTCCCGCGTTGAAGGGTTAAAAATACAAACATTTCTTGCTGTGCATATTTATTTATTAACAATTTAATTGCATACATCATGATACAAGGAGGCGTAAATACATGATTAGGTTGGTCCTAATCAAACAAGAAAAACAAATAACAACAACAAAACAAAAGTTAGGTATCACTCACCCAAAAACAATATACTAATCAATATTACACTTTAAAAAAAACTGTACTCACAATATTATACCAAAAAACAATTAATAGACAAAACAGAACCATTAACTATTTCACAAAAACAATGCAGATAATAAATTGCATTTACACAATATCGATGTTTCTGATATATTCTTTAACTTTCCTTTTTACTTTCTCACTATACTATAGTATAGAGAAATTATAGTGATCGCACAAAAAATCGATGTTGAGATTTTTGTGGAAATATCTGTTTTGGGACCCCAAAAAAGTGGTTTTTACAAAATGTTTGTCTGTATGTATACAAAGCTAGAGCGAAAACTATTCGATCGATTTCAAACAAATTTTTACCAGACATTTCATGTAGGCCTGTATAGATGCACGAAAAATGGTTTTGAAAATTTTTGAAAAACAACCCTCTTTTTGGCAAAAAAAACCCCAAAAAATCAGTTATTATTTTTTATAAAAAACTGCTCTAACGATGGCTTATTTGTAACCTTTAATATACCCTACCATATGCAAAAAACATTCTAAAAATTCTCGTTTAGGTAATAATAATAATAATAACTGATTTTTGGGGGGTTTTTTGGCCATAAAGGGGGTTGTTTTTCAAAATTTTTCAAAACTTTTTTCGTGCATCTATACAGGCCTAATTGACGTGTTTAGTGCAAATTTGTTCAAAATCGATCGAATAGTTTTCTCTCTAGATAATAATACTAATATCTATTGGTTAATTTCCTACTTTAATAAATCACCAACTACCCCTCCTACAATTTATGAAGTCACAGTAAATCTGTTTAATAATTTAAATATGTTTGTGAGAAAGTATGTGCCGGTTCCTGGTACCGTTTATTAAAACTGTTCTACTAATGTCTAGGATCTTTAAATTTAATTGGCAATTCATTGAAATACTTTTTGGCATAATAGCTATAACTTCTTTGACCAATTGTAAGCAAGTGTCTGGGCAAACTAATACTTCTAAAGCGTGTGTTAATTGTATTTAGAACAAATTCCCTTTTAAGTTCACCATATCGGTACATAATTGTATTCACCGCAATCTGTTGTTCAATGTTTGCAGATTACGTACAAAGCTGACAGCAACCAGGTGGGTTTCCTGCAGCTGCTCTCTGTCTCCGCCACGCAGAATGTAACTTACCATTGCAAGAACTCTGTCGCTTACTTTGACCTGACTCACAAGTCTTACCGTAAAGGTATCAAACTGTTGGGGTGGAATGATGCCGAGATCACGCCCAGGGGCAATCCTAAGTTTAGATACAACGTGCTGGAGGACGAGTGTAGGGTAAGTGCACAACCGATAAACTTTATGGTTAGTGAACGGAGTTTAGTAAAAAGTTGTTGTTCAAAGCCGATGTTTTTTATTCAATTTAAGAGTTTTACGATTGCAAAGAGGTTGATAATTTTGGACTGATATGATGGGCGTTTGGAAAACACTACGATCTTTCAACTTTTCATTGTCCTTGTTGAACTCGGTGATTATTGTTTTTAACACACTTTTATGGTAGTCTCTTTTTGTGCTCGCTAGTCATTCTGTCACTATCTTTTTATTTGTCAATGTCTTTAGCTCGCAACACTTTTTAGGTTATAAACGTAAATTTCACTTGCACTTGTTATAATAAAGAATACACACATAGTAAACGTCTTTTTATTTGTCAACGTTTTTAGCTTGCAACAATTTTTAGGTTAAAAACGTAAATTTCACTTGCACTTGTTATGATATAGAATACACACATAATAAACAAATAATAAAGGGATAATAATAATACATATTTAAATTAACATAATATATATATTTATTTAGGCCTACAGGGTTACAATTAAGTCTGGAAACGGTTGAATATTTCGTATATAAGGAAAATTTGAAGATAGATATATAGGCCACGGTGGCTGTGATTGTTAAGGCGTCAATGCTTTATCAATCGTCATGGCAACCATCAATGGAAAAGTTCCGGGTTCAATTCCCATTGACCCCGAATAATTTTCTAAATGGTTTCTTAACAGACATCGTTGGCTGTGGTTCGGATTCCACGTAAAACTGTAGGTCCCGTCTTCATTTGCCTTAAGTGCAAAACAGCAGGATGTTAAACCAAAAAAAAAAAAAAAAAAATTGAAGATAGATATGATTGAGGGACCTGCTCTATGTAAAAATACTATTTTATTAAGATTTCAAAAAATTTATCTGCCATCTTGGATCCGCCATTTTGAATGTAACTTTGTTTTTTTAAATAGGAAGTTGGTCATGTGATACATCATTTCGATGTAGAATTTCAAGAGAAAACCAACGGTGAAATTGGCACATCTATATCTTTAACCGATTAAAAATGGCGGCCAAAAATACAACGAAATCTTGATTTCCGATGTTACCCCATTTTGCTGAACTATTTTTTTTTTAATGCTAATTATTATTCTTTTTAGATTTAGAATTAAATAAGCTTTCAAACGATATGCCAGCCAACGATATTAGGGAGTATTTAAAATTTTTGAGATACAGCCATTTTGATTTTTTCAAAATTGATTTCGAGTGGTTCGACCAAATATTGTTGTGTGGCATATCGTTTGAAAGCTTATTTAATTCTGAATAAAAAAGAATAATAATTGATATTAAAACAAAAATAGTGCAGCAAATTTAGGCAACATCGGAAAATACGATTTCGGTGTTTTTTGGTCGCCATTTTTATTTGGTTAAAGATATGGATGTGCAAATTTCACCGTTGGTTGTTTCTTGAAATTCTACATCGAAATGATTTATCGCAGGACCACCTTCCTATTTTAAAAAACCAAGTTACATTCAAAATGGCGGATAAACTTTTTGAAATCTTAATAAAATAGTATTTTTACATAGAGTAGGTTCCTCAATCACATCTACCTTCAAATTTTCCTTACATACGAAATATTAAACCGTTTCCAGACTTAATTTTGTCACCCTGTATACAGGGAGATTGAAAACTATGCGGCAATGTTTAGTAAGCTCATTCTACAGCTAAAACTAAGAAAAAAAGTTCATACAAACATAGGCCCGAAAACACTTTGTTTTCCAGATATCCGCCATTTTGTTTTTTGTACAAAATAATTCACATCTAGAGAAATGTTTGACTGATTGAGTTCAAACTTGGCATGAAGTTTAACCCTGACAATGATCTGTCTCAAGAAAAATAAGCGATTAAATCCAATCTTGCATTTTAAAATGGAGGCTGTTTGAAAATTTCAAACCTAAATTACTCAAAAACCGTACATTTTAACAAAAATTGTGTCTTGACATTTTTTGTAGCCCTTTTGATTCCCTATCGGATGGTGTAACTGTCAAAACAATCGGACGAAGGATAATAGTTAAGTTAAAGATAATAACAGCGTATGTACATACAATATTGTTGTGTTTAATGTGTTGGTATAGGATGCCGGGTTGAACAAACTAATTATTGCACATAACTTAGCATAATAGAATCAGGCAAATAAAATTTAGGTCAATCATCACACCTAATATTCTTAAAAAGTAAATATATTCAAGATTAAAATTCCACTGCGTTATAGTTAAATGTGAAATTACCATGCATGATATTGGTATTGTGAGAGTGAAGCTAATGAATCTATGAAAACTGAACCGGTCCATCTTTGCAGGCGAAGCGAAACGACTGGGCGCAAACGGTGGTGACGTACACGACGGATAAGGCGTTGCGACTTCCGATCACCGACATCGGTCTGAGGGACATCGGGCAACCGGATCAGAGTTTCTGGATAGAGATGGGTCCAGTCTGCTTCACATAACCTAGGTTTAAGTTATCCAGTATATCCGCTGCATGCACTGCCAACTTGACCTGATTCCACTCGATCCCGACTGGTAGCGTTTACGAGGCATTGCATAGGCTGGCTCACAGTTGAAATAGTTCTGCATTTATGATAAAGTCACTTAGAGTTACAAAGGGTGGAATGATGTTTGTAGTGTAAAACTTAGCGGTATCGTAAGTACATTTAAATTTTGCAGGTTGTCCAACATCAGGAAATGTAAACTGATGTTTGAAACATAATATTTTTTTTCTCTTTCACGACAATATGTGAAATTCTGTTTTTATTGTTGGTTTCTAATGATGCATACTTTTTACTGCCAAAAAATCAATGCATAGACTGTACAAACGACTACAAAAACATAGTAGGTACTTAATATAAATTATACTTTCAAATACAAATTATTTTTATTTAACCTGTGGCAAAATTAGAAATTTTTTTAAAGATTTAATACGTGCTTTATCGTCTGTAAACGTTTTAACAATCTAATGGTCAAAATTCCATACAGAAGTGTGTGTACCTAAAATTATAAATATATAGCAAAAAAATAAAATTTGTATAACATATTCAGACTTATCTATATATTTAAAGCCGTAATTATTTTTAAATTTACAATCTATGTAATAAAAATGAATTGCTGTTCTTTTGTAAGCGCATCACTTGAGAACGGCTGGACCAATTTGGCTATTTTTTGTTTTAAAATGCTCGTAATAGTCCGATCTAGGTTTTTATATAAAGAATATTTTGAAAAGTTTCCTTGAAAAAGTTTCAAATTTGGAAAAAGCTAAACAGCCTCTTTTGTATGGACTCAAGACCTTAGTGCACAAAAACAGCTGTTCGTATAAAAAGCTTAGCAACACGTCATGTTTGTTTACATTCATTACCATAGCAACTTTACTAAGCATTTATAATCAGTTTATTATTCTTCAAAACCAACAGTTTTTTTAAGTTAGATTGACCAACTTAAAGCAAAAAAAAATCAACTAAAAATGCTTACTATATTTCAATTCAATTCAAACATTGGTTGTTACATATTATATATAAAACAACTGATTTGGATCAAAAACTGAACATAGTTTTAGGTGAGGCCTACATGAAAAAAACACGTTTATTAGCAACCAATTGGGCTAATTTAGAATCAGGCTTTTTTACAATTCTTCACAACTATCAGTTTTTTTAGATTAGGTAAAAGCAAACAAAATGTATTATCAACAATGCAAACAAATGCTTTATGTATTATCTATAAAGGTTTACAAACTATAAGTATAAATTTGTGTAGTATATTCTTCAGCGGCATAAAAACCATTTTGCAATTCGATTACTTAAGTCAATGTGATGAAATGGAATAACTATTCTTTAGATTAAATCAAGCAATAGCGAAGCATTGCTGGGTCCACTAGTATTTAATAAATCACATTGCATATACTAATTTATTGGGAAAAATTTCATAACTTTGAAATAACATTTTTGAACCTGCTTTCAGACATCTGCTAAAGTACTGATGGTAATTTATGGAATAATATATTTATAGTTTCAGCCAAAGTTAGTAAGATAGAAACAAAAGGATCTAAATTTACATTGCATTTTAAAAGAATAACTTTTAATTATTTGTAAGTGATTTAAAAATGTCATACACTTTGTTAAACTGCAATTTGACCCTTTCAATGGTGCACGTCTATTTTTTATAATAACCCAAAAACCTTTTCCCACCAGAGTAAGAGAAGTAAGTAACTGTTAAATATCATTCATTTTCCATCATAAGGGACCGAGAACGGCTGTTTTCTTAGTCTGGGCGCAGGCAATAAAGTGTTATTTACAGTGCCACACGGCAGCAACAATAGAAGACTTGTTTTAAATTCAAGTAGTAAAACCTTTGTGCTATACTAATTAAATGTTAGAAACAGCTTAATATAAATTTTAACGTACGTTGGAGCTATTGATCGTACAAGAAATTGCGAAACAGGCCCTTTAAATTAAACAAATTTGCGGGACAGTGCTTTTTACTTGCTTGCAAGATCTTCAATGCTCGTCTGCACCTCGCACGGAAAAAATCACTTTCCAGTTTTGTGTGGTGTTAAGCTATTCCCATACCGTACACTTGAACCGTCTTCTGCATTATGTTATAACATCTGTTTTTTAATCATAATGTTTATTGTCCAAGAAACCATTTCACAAGCAGTTCTTGTTTCAGTACTGTGGCCTAGCCTGCAATGCCTTCTGAATTCAATGCAAATAGTATAGATTAACGTAGAAACAAAATCTCTAATCACTAGAGTTACAAAGTAACAGTTAAATCGGATTCTTTGGTCCAAACACTGCCTTATATAGTGACTGCCAGAATTGTACTTGTGCCTTGTATTTTACTGTAGAATAATCACTGTATATATATTTTTATATTTTATTTTATAAGTTTAGTTATAAAAATGTTTATATTGTAAAAGAAAAAATATAATGTGTCAAATTTGGAATGTTGGTATTATTTAAATTCCTTTTAATCAGTTAGAGTATGATATCCTCAAAGCTTTTGTGGTGAACTTCCAAAAGGATAAAGTATATTTACTTGTTTTCCGTCCTGTGACCTCATTCTGCGTGTTTGTTATCAAAATCTGTGTTTCATCATCAGATGTACGAGGCTTGTCCAGAAAGTAAGTACCGTTTTGGGAAAAAACATACAGACAATTTTTTTTTCAACTAAATTTATTTCTACAAGAAAGAGGATATCTTAAACTATTTTTCTACTTAGTTTTCAAAATAGTTTAGACATTTGTCATAGCTAGGAACCAACTTTTCTATACCCTCTTCATAGAAAGATGCCGCCATTGACGAGAGCCATTGCCGAACACCGTCTTCAGCTTCGTCATCACTGTCAAAGCGGCGCCCTCCGAAATCCCGCTTCAAGTGCAAAAAAAAAGTGCAAATCAGAAGGTACTAGATCAGAGCTGTCAGCGGATGGTCAAATTGCTCCCAACCAAATTCTTGAATAAGGTTTTTAGTGGCACCAGCAGAATGGGGACTTGCGTTGTCATGGATTAACACAATGTCTTCACTAAGCATTCCACGTCTTTTCCTCTGAATCGCACGCCGAAGTTTTCTCAGTGTTTCACAATATCGTTCACCATTGATTGTTTCCCCTCTGGGTAGAAAATCAACAAGCAGAATGTCCTTTCTGTCCCAGAACACAGTGCACATGATTTTTCTTGTCGACAAAGTTGTTTTGAACTTTTGTTTTTTGGGGGGTCGTGAGTGTCTCCACTCCATTGACTGTTGTTTGGACTCTGGAGTGACATAACAAACCCAAGTTTCATCACCTGTAACAATCTTGTTTAAGAATTTGTCTCCTTCGTCACTGTAACGGGTGAGAAAAATCAATGCACTGCCAAATCGCTTCTTTTTGTGTTCATCCGTAAGTATTTTCGGAACCCAACGGGAACACAACTTGCGATAATTCAAGCGATTAACCAAAATCTCATGGAAAAGAGATGTTGAAATTTGTGGGAATTCATCAGAAAGCATTCTTATGGTGAAACATCTGTTTCCACGAATTTTCTCATTCACTTTGTTTGATAATTAGAGAATAAATTTATACTTATTCCCTTTGTCGAGG
>JAGFPH010007525.1:54144-64457 GCA_018207615.1 Philaenus spumarius | reverse complement strand
AAAAAAAGTTAGTTTTTTTGAGTTTTCGGCAACAATTTTGGGAATACATAAAAACAAATTTGTGGGCTTAAACTACATCAAAATACCCATCTTTAGTCGAAAACCACATGTTCCTAGGCCAAACAGGGGCCACGTAATTTAATTGTTAATTAAAAAAGGGTTTTTTGTTAATAACTTTTTATTACGACAATCTATTTAAATTTTCTTTATTTCAAACAACGCGGATGAAAATTCCTCACAAAAAAGTATATCGCTATTTTTGTGCTACCTATTATACTTTTTGAGTTATTTCCAAAAAACCGTAATTACATATATATAATTGTTAATAACAAAAAAAAGCTCAAGGTTATATTCGGGGGAAACTTAGAGGCTTACTATTGAGCCCATTTGAAAGCGATTTATGCAAAAATTTCGGAGTTCGCATGTTTTGTCCACATTTTCCTTTTTTAGAAGCACTGCAAATGGCCTAACAGGGAATAAACTATAAATAAACGCACATGTACTGTATATGAACACGTAAATTACACGTTGAAACTTCGTAACATTAACTGCGTAGAGAGATTGCCGCTAACTAATAAATTTTAAAAGCCTAAAACAAAATCATTTTGTACATAAAATATTTATAATATAAGCTCTCTGAGCGCTAGATTGTAACAAATATAAAAAAAAAGGTTCCGTATACAATTGTGCGAGTGATACGTAGATGTTTTAATAATTGCAATCATAGCCCCAGGCTTCAAGATGATGAAATATTTTTCCTATAATAACCTGATTAGTTTTTTATAAGACATATCTAGCCTTTAAAATAATTTTGAGCATATATGAAGCGGAGTAATTATGTGTTTTATGTTGTTTTAATGACTTCTTTGCCGAAACATAAATATAAACAGGAACAGCATTCGGTAAGGGGGAGTATGGTAGTGAACAGCGGAGCAGACAAGTTGTGGCGTAGTGATGCTCGAGATGTTTGAACAATCGAGGCAATCGACTAAAACATCATGCATTTCGTGTATCACTAGTTGGGCGTATTACTAAGAGAAGTAGACATAAGTCATAAGTAATTTTAAGTTTTATAGAATAAAGACTTTGTATATACCCCCTTTTCTATATAGAAACTCAAATTTTTACCCTAAAAGTCACTGAAAAGTCGCTGATTTTAATTTCTGGGAACTAGTAGATATCCTGAAAGCGGTTTTAAATCGAACAACTATTTACAAGAAATTCAATGTATCTTTTTCCAAAGACTTCAATTTGTTCAAATAATCTTCATTAAGTGGAATACGTTCAACAAAATACTATCAGCAACCAAAGTGTTAAACGGCCCCTTTAACGTTTTTAAAGGACGACGAGAGCACATTGTTTTGAATCTGTTAGATTTTTAGGAGAAGTTTTGATTGAAATGTTTGTTTTGGACAAGTTTATTGAGCAGTAGATTTTTACACACTGTTTTTAACGGATGCAGAGCCAACAGACAGTGTAGACTGGGCTTAAATCACTCAATAATTACAAAAAATTATATTTTTAATGAGTGCAAATTTACAAGATGATTGATGCCGAACTATCGAGTCTGCCGGATTATCGAGGTACATATCCGATAAAAAATTACATATTGTAATTTTTTCAAAATGTACAAAAGTTTTGTAATTCAGTTCTGAATAGAACTGTATAAAAATATTTATCAATTTCAAATTTCTTATTTTGAAAACACCAGTTTTCGTGTTCTACTGCAAGACTGCTAACAAAACTAGGCCTAGTTTGAATAGTAATTAAGGAATTTTATGCTTTGCCCAAAAATGAAATATTATTTTAACAAAGTGTAGAGCATAAATCAAAGAATTGAACTGTATAATTGTAAATTATTGTTTCATACAAGTATTTGAATGACAAAATGAGATCAAATAAATAAACCTCTAGCGCATGAATCCTATATGAGGTTTGCTGTACACCAAATGAATATAAACAAGCCTATACAAATATTTCAAATTGTAAGAGATATCTCGAATGCAAAATGTGCTGTTTTATTGGTTGAAAACCGTCCAATTGCAAGGGTTTACAGAAACTTTTATATTTTCAGAGCTGTAAGAGTGACGTCTGATTGGAAGGCAGTTTAAACAAAATAAAATCTTGACGAATCCAAATGTATCTTTATATTATTGTCAAAATATTTCTGTCAAGCGATATTGAGCTTTAGAGAAGTGACAAAGTTGAGTAATTTCGTTGTGTTTTCACGCGTGCCAATAGCTTTACAGACAACTACAATTTTAAAACGATGACTACATATGTAAATATACGTTTTAGAACAAATTTGTAAATACAAAAATTAAAGTTTAAATCATTTCCAACGGTTTTTGTTTTACTGCGATTGGATGATTTTTAGTGGGTGAAATATATACGAGTAGAGTTGTCAAAGTAGACCTAGGCCAACAGTTGTAGGGTCTACAGTCTGACAGTTGTAGGGTTAAACATAGCCTAAATCCAATTTTAAAATAAAACCGAATATGTTGCTGAAATTTGAAAAAACCATTGAAACTGAAAATATTTCCCTAAAAATGTACAGTTGAACTTGGTTTTAACGGCCTTGGCTAATGCGTCAACTCGGACTAGCGTTATTTTTTTTAGGTCCTGTCAAATCATTATCTTTTACTTATTATAAAAAAATGTTTTACTGTCAATAAATATTTTAACCACTCGGTTGTAACGTCATAAATCTAAAAACTATCAATCTCAAACTGTGAATTCAGTTTTCTCATAACTCGAAAAATGTTAGAAATCCCCCTTTAACTTTGATTTCGGGCCACCTATTTTCTCCCTCCTCAGAATCAATCCGCAAAATAAACAATCTACGTATTTTTTTTTACATGTAAAACCTTCGCCGAAAGTGCGGCTACTCAATCGTATAGCTTGCGAGTTGTCAGACAGTTGTCCCCCCCCCCACAGTAATGTTGACACCTCAAAATTGTTGCGTGTTTTGTAATACAGTAAGTAATGTTTTAATAAGTACAGTACTGCAATTTTAGAGTTTCTATCACAGTTTGTTAATACACACTACATGTATTTACTCATTAAAACTTCACACATTAACCAATGTTACCTAATTTATACAGGGTGGCTAGTGATATGACCTTTTGAAATTCCCTGAAATTTCCCTGACTAAATTCTTTTTCCCTGACCAATCTTAGGAAAAGCACAAACAAACCCATGTAATTTTATTTTAGTAAATCGGTCAAATTATATTGGTGAGCAAATTAATTGTTAGGGAATTAATTCAATATTTAATTAAACACGGTAATATTATAACAATTCAATATTTAATACTATCTATGTTACTGTACCAACCACCAGCAGTTGCAAATTACACATTTATGACTATAAATATTAAATTAAACAATGAATTACTCAAATTATATTTATTATATTATAACAAAAGAAATAACTAACCGGTTTTTTAATGAAACAGTAGTACAGATTTGCATTAAATATTTAATTTGATACGAAGATACACAAATTTGAAAACCTTTCGTAATAAAACTAACATTTTTAGAAACAGCACGTTAGAGAAAGGTTTTAAGGTCATAACACTTCAAGGGAATTGGAACAAGCTGCCACAATCACTCCGTAATTTGCCGATAATTGTTTTTAAGTATAAGAATATATGTTTTCTTTTTGTATAATTTAGAAGTTCAACTTATCTTTAATGTTTATTTTCTCAATTAAAATTGTATTACTCTATTATTTTAAATAGGTATTTTTAACTATATTCCTTATAAATCTTATTTTTCCCTGACCTTAACCAAAATTCCCTGACTTTTCCCTGTTGCTAGCCACCCTGTTATAATTATAGGTGACCTCAGCTCCAATTATCGGAACCCTACTGTACATTAAAAGAAAAGTATAGTGTTTTTCTTTTTAATAAACGTCATGAATAATGTTGCCAATAATAGTAATACTGTATAGTTGTTTGTCCTTTCACTCAAGCTAACAAAAATACGATTTCCTGTTGGTACATCTTTATAACATCACTCGGACGTAGCGTCAACGTTTGTCCATTCCCTTCGTTGACGCTATAGCCAAGTTCAACTGTATTTCAATATAAGGTTTTGTTATATGTTAAAAACAAAATGGTAAAGCCAATGATGCAGCCTGAGTACTAACATTTTTATATGTCTTATTGCTATCTTTCATATCCTAGTTTTTTTTAGCCATAAATGATCATTCCGAAGATAAAAATGCAAAGGTAAATTTGTAAGGTAATGTTTGGATTTAGCTTACAAATTAATTAAATACACTATAAATACCTTATTGACTTAGTCGGCTTCCTCACTTAGCACTTAACACTTTGCTATGACAACCACTAACACCATCAGAGGCTTTCTGCTGTTTAATGAATACTTCTTCAGGTTCAGTTTCCATCGCTGGTAAAAATTCCTGAAATTTGACAAAAACCATTGAAACTGCAAACATTTCTGTAAAAATTAGTATTTTTCAATATAAGCAGGCGCAAACTGGGCCGGGTGGCTACCTGGCGATTGATAGGGGTCCCCCGCGCAAAGACGCCCAGAAACCCAGAGAGAGAGAAAAAACCCTACGTTTGTAAAGAAGTTACTTTACTTGAGTTTACAGTCATGCAAATATTAGTTTGCAAGTACAACTAAAGTAGTACAGTAGAATAAATACTAAATGATATAAGGACATACATATTCTACAGTACATGTTCCAGAAAAAAACTGTTTCTTTGAAGAAGTCGATAGTATTTTCTGTTTAACAGAACTTGCTCGCTTGAAAATTAAACAAACGATATGCAGTTAATACTGGAATCAAACTACTGTACAGGTAGTGCTGGACATGGATACATTCAAGAATGGTATATGGATGGCCACAAAATGTACAGCGGAGTTGGTGCAGGAGTCTATGGTCCTAGGTGTAGTTTATCTAAGGCTATGGGATCTTTACCATCGATATTTGAGGCGGAGGTCATTGTGATTGATCTCTGCGCCCGTGAAATCCTCAAAAGAGGGATTAAGGGAGTTAGGATTGACATTCTATCTGATAGCCAAGCAGCCTTAAAGGCGCTTGAATCATTCGCATTTGAGTCAAGGCTAGTTTGGGACTATTTTAAAGCAGTGAATAACATGGCTAGACTAAATGAAGTTACTCTTAAATGGGTGCCTGGTCATGTAGTTATCAAGGGCAATGAGGCAGCAGATAGACTTGCTAGAATGGGAGCTAAAAAGCCCTTCATTGGTCCAGAACCTTTCTGTGGGAGGCCTAAAAGTCATCTGAGAAATGTTGTTGAAGTCTGGATGGAGAAGACTTGGTCCACACATTGGAACAATGCTCCTCAGCTTAGGCGGACAAAAATGTTTATCTGTCTCTCTAAGTCAAAAGCACAGAAGCTTTTATTGATGGGTAGGAACAACCTTAGACGGATTGTGGGAATCCTCACTGGTCACTGCCCGGCCAAATACCACCTCAAAAAAAATGGGGCTGGTCTCGGAAGACTCTTGTCGATTCTGCTCCCTTGGAACTGAATCGGCTCAACACCTGCTGTGCGAGTGCGAGGCTCTCGCACGGAGAAGATTTACGGCTCTTGGAAATGCTTTTGTTAGCCCGGAAGAGGTCCGTGGTGTTGATCCCGGGACCCTTATTGGTTTCGTAAGAGACTTGAAAGGGATCTGGGATGATCACTAGAAAGGGAAGTGTACCACAATAGATCTATATGGGTTGCAGTGGTGAGAAGGCTTATCACTCCTCTATCCCATATAAAACTAAAAGAGACGTGTGAGAGGGGGGTAAGCCAGGTAGGGTAGAAGTTATACACAATAGAAGTTCGGACAGAACGACAGAAGCAGGTGCAAGCCAAGATAATGAATGGTGACATCAACATCGTGTAAAACGATAATCACAGACGTCCGTCTACTCTTACTACGCTACTAAGTGTATCCGACTACCTGATTAATATTATTGTTTATTCAAGTCGTTTGTTTGATTGTTTATTTATAAATAAAATATGTTATTTATTTAGAAAATCTATTATTCTCTTGAATAAACAATACTTGCATTGTTAACCCTTTCCACTCGAATTACTGGGGACCTAGTTTTGCTATCAGGTCAGATTAATTTTGAGCAAATATTGCACTGTAACATGTTTACTCCGAAAAAAGTATTTCTGTCAGTTGTAAAAGGCTGATTTTTTTTTGTAGTTTCTTCTATGACTAAAGTATAGATTGGTATGAAAAAAACATATATTTTTAATTTCAAGTATATGTTTTAAATTTTTATTTATTGAACAAAATATAAATTTGTAACAAAAAAACGGAATAAACAAGAATTTTGGAAAAATTTTCAATGGGAAGACCTATATTTGCTGCTTGTTTTTTGTTGTCTATATCATTATAATAAACAATCCATTTTTGACGAAACATTATGTGACTAATATAAGTGCAGTAGGCCTACAGTAGATTTGCCGCTATATGCGGATTTCACTTTTAGCGGTTACTTTAATCCGTGCGTCTACCGAAAACGGAACTTTTTTTGTTTTTGTTTTTTATTACCTCGGTTAACCCGGAACTCGGTTTGTCGGGGTTTGGATAATCACAGCTCTACTGTAGTAGATTACAAATTACCTGTAGTTTTAAGAAAAACCAACAATTAGGCGCCTAAAACCAATAGCGTAACAAGAGCGGGTTAATTTTAGTTCAGTCTAATTGTAAGTGGCAACACTGACTGAGACTGCTGGCAGCGACGTTTAGTGTCTTAATTGGTTGGAGTTTATCTCCACTTCAATGATTAACTTAAAAAAATAGATTCCACAATGAAACAAATTTACAAAAGTGGTGCAAATAAGGAAAAGAAAATAAGCAACTTACTCGATCAAGAACAACTTGGTTGAACCGAAATCAACCTTCATCAGAATCAGAAATTGAACCCTTTCGCCAAGAAAACGAAGATGACCGACGCCAAATCAAGATTACCAGAAAATCTGCACCATTACAAAATGCAGTAGGTCAGAATCAACTCGCAACTTATTACCTACTAGAGTAAGACAGTGTATTAAGAAAGTACAGTCAACTCCCGACTATACGAGATAATTACCGGCAAGACACTCACGGATAATATGAAATCCCGGTTAAAGCAATTCGTTATGGTATAGGGCACACATACAAGGTATTATGCAAGAATTATAAACATAATGGATATACTATACCTTTAATCACTCCTAAAACGTATACAAAACTACAAACATTGCAATATATTACTGTATTTACAATGTTCAAACACGATTAAAATAATCCGTCAGAGTTTTTTGTTTATTCGCGTTTGCTTCCTTTTTCAAAATTGTGGATCTTATTTTTCGTAACACGAGCTTGTCACATAATAATGGATCACCTTGACCTTCTAAATATTCAAGAAAGCCTTCGACGTAACTCAGAGCTGTGCCGTGTGTCACTTTCGGCTAAAGATGTTATGTCAATAACACAACTGCTACTTGGTAACTGCTACTCGTGATTGCAATCAGTTTCGTGTTAGTCGTTATTCGTTTGCTACAAGGCCGCCCGCCCTCCTGTCACTCGCATTTTTTCACTTCTTGCCCCACCACCTCTCTCGTCTCTCAACCCGGTTGACGATCCCGGTTGAGGCACAACCCGTAAAAACCGATCCCGTTTAATCGGGAGTTGACTGTAAATGTGTGCGGTCGTGGGACCCCCGTCAGGAACAAAGTTCATCACGCATTTTCTTCAATTCTTTTACCAGCCTTAACGGCAACATATCAATATTCCCATAAAATGTCTTCATATCATTATCTGATACACAGACTCCATAGAATACCGTTGACTATAGAACTGAACTCAACGTCATAAAACACATCGCTACAAAAAATGGATATGACCCTAGCATAATAGACAAAATGGTGAAGAAACATAGAAATAAGATCAACAATAACATTGAATGGGAAAGAGTTAAAAAGAAATATGTCACCATAGATTACAGCACAAACTTCCAACATAAAATGCGCAATATCTTGGATTTAAATATAACTATAATGTCGCCTATAGAAATAACAATAGGCTAGAATCCATTTTAAAAAGCTCAAGCAAGTGTTCAAGTACAAATAATAATTTCCAATCCTGTGGTATATATAAGCTTAACTGCGGCGAATGCAGCAAATTTTATATTGGACAGACAGGCCGTTCTTTCAAGGACCGATACAAAGAACATTTACCAAGACGCACATTCAATCAAACGTCAACATACACCGAACACCTGGTGGATTTCAACCACAAAACAAAAGGCATAATGGAAGATCTACAAGTGCTAAAGAAATGTAGGAAAGGTAAAAACATGGACGTTTTAGAGCAGTTTTTTATCTATAAAACATAAAAACGGAACCCGACAACCTTCTCAATGATCAAATACAATTTGGTTCACACGCTATATACTACAGCATCATGAAGTTAGAAACGCCTACAAGTTAGGCAAAACAAAAACAGCACAGCTGATTGAACAGTAGTTCAACGTCGTATCCCCAGTTCACGTTTAGGTCGGCCCGACATTAGGCCTATTTCTGCAAACGCTCTGTTATTTGTGTTATAACGACCCAGAAATGGTGAATTTTTTAAAGTGTTTTACGTGTGTTTTTTTAAATGTGTTTAAGTGTGTGATGTGGATATTGTGAGAGAGATAAGAATTCTTTGACAATGACATTTGTGGTGTCAAAACCGCGGTCAGACGTGTTCTGAACCAAAAACGGACTGTTTGAAGGTTAGTAAAATAATAAATATTATTATTATTTAACAGTCCAGGAAGTAGGACAATAAAAACATGAACTAAAATTATTGTATGTATGTTGCCGTTAAGGCAGGTAAAATAAATTAAATACACACACAATAATTAATTTTAGGTTAGGCCTAGACTGATGAACTAACATTATATGTTTATTGAATGTATTTCAGCGCTTGACACCGGATATTGAATGTATATCTGAACTACACCGGACGGAACCGATCGTCTCTTAATTTAAATAGATGAACCGAAACACATGTTTCTTGAATGTCATCCATTGCCATGTAGAAACCAATTTGATGACGCTTTTTTTTGTTACTCGTATTTTATATTTGTAATTGCCATAGCAACCAATTAATAACACTTTTTGTCGTTACGCATATATCATTTTCTATTTGCTAACTCCTACCGCAATCCGCGTTAAGGAATTTTGTTCCAAAAATTTGTTTTGTATCATAAATTGCAATGCACACAACATATCTATTAGTCCAGAAATATATATTTCCAGATAATGAGGCTTATAATTAAAAAATACTCCACCGTGGCATCTACAGTCTGATTTAGCGGGGAATTTCTGATTTTAGGTAAATTATCTTAAAGATAGATAAAACCATAATTTATCCATTTTATAAGTTTATCGAAATTTTCCCTCTCTCTTTTATTACTATTGGGAAAATACTCATTAGGTCTTCTTTGTAAATCCTGGGTAAATAAATAAATAAATTTGTGATCACTCACAAGTCAGTCGATTTTTGATTTTGAAAACAAATTGCATCAAGTACAACCTACGTTATTCAAACCAATAGTTCAAATGAGGAAGAAGAGAGAGGATTTTTAAATTTAAACACTTTGAAATAATCTACGTTTAAAAAACTCCTAATTAAAGAATACTGCAATGTGCAAATCACACTTAAAAGCATTCTTATGAATAATATAAGTTACATTTATTTTTCGCTCCACTGGAAGGGGGAGGGGGTATTCCATACCCTCCGGTGTATGACTACTACTTATACATGTTACAAAGATATATAGTGGTTTTTAGGCATAATACTAATATTTAGCAATCTGTCTAACCTAACCTAAATTTGACAGATTTACGCTTATATGATCGCAATGCGGTTTTTTTTTAAGTGTATGATTTTTTTTTTCTACAGATTTCTCTTTATAACTATTTTCTACAAATGTTTTATATCTTGAAAAAAATTACAAAAATATTTCTTCAACATTATACAACTTTGTTTATAGGATTTTTGGTAAAAATCGTGGAAAGTTTATACACTTTTGTTCGTTCTGTTGTATCTGATTTAGAAAATGTAAGGTTTTTGTAATTTACAATCTTACAGTTCAATTCTATCATTTATTCTCTACAATTTTTTATAATAAAATTTCATTTTGGAGTAAAAAATAAATAGGCCTATTCGTTTTGAAAATAGGCATTTTTTTTAGCGTTTTTGTAGTTGGAACATAAAATTGTTATTTTCAACAGAAAAATTTTGAAATTAAAATATATTTTTACACATTCACATTTAGAA
>JAGFPH010007525.1:33685-44144 GCA_018207615.1 Philaenus spumarius | reverse complement strand
TTCTAAATGTGAATGTGTAAAAATATATTTTAATTTCAAAATTTTTCAGTTGAAAATAACAATTTTATGTTCCAACTACAAAAACGCTAAAAAAATGCCTATTTTCAAAACGAATAGGCCTATTTATTTTTTACTCCAAAATGAAATTTTATTATAAAAAATTGTAGAGAATAAATGATAGAATTGAACTGTAAGATTGTAAATTACAAAAACCTTACATTTTCTAATCAGATACAACAGAACGAACAAAAGTGTATAAACTTTCCACGATTTTTACCAAAAATCCTATAAACAAAGTTGTATAATGTTGAAGAAATATTTTTGTAATTTTTTTCAAGATATAAAACATTTGTAGAAAATAGTTATAAAGAGAAATCTGTAGAAAAAAAAAATCATACACTTAAAAAAAAACCGCATTGCGATCATATAAGCGTAAATCTGTCAAATTTAGGTTAGGTTAGGCAGATTGCTAAATATTAGTATTATGCCTAAAAACCACTATATATCTTTGTAACATGTATAAGTAAACTAAATGTAGATTTTTGCTATAGTTATTTTTAGTATAGATTATTGCTAAGCTATCATTTTTGCAGGTACATTATATAGTCTAGGCTATTAGGCTACCAGAAAAAATTAAAGAACACTGCTATCTAATCTATTAGAAAATATTTCACAATACTTTATAAACATAATTTCACTAAAAAACACAATAACACATTCTACAATAATTAGTCATTTATAACTGTAGCATAATATAACACAGTTTTATAAACTATAAACACTTTCAATTCACTAAAATATCAAGTGGAAATAAAGCTTAGACCGCTTAGACGTGAAGGCTTTCAGAATGGCTTGGGAAAATGGCGATAAACCTTGACAAAACCGTCTTTCTTTATTCCAGTCTGTGCCAACACAATATCACTAAATTATTTCAACTGAACAAGACTAAAACTTTATAATTTTATCTTTAAAATGGTATATTACACACCTTAGGAATAAATCGATTTCTAATAGTAAAAATCGATTTAAAAAATTCTTGCTAATTGGCCCGATCTTTGACCAAAGACAAGCCTTTATTGTAAATTCGATATCTCGCAACCTAATACAGCCACAGCTGATATCTAGACACCACTTGAAAGATAAAGGTCTTATGAATTCAATGATGTGATGATCTTTGTGATAATTGACATCTGTGAGGAGTTACAGACCATTGAAAATTACTAACTTTTACCTTCTCAAGACGCGACTTAGCGCGGAAAACAGCTGCTTTACATACTATAATTTTAAATCAAAGATTAAGTATGTAAATATTCGTTTTACGGAAAAGTTTAAAATACAAAAATTAAAGTTTAATTGGTTAGCTTTCCAACGGTGCCAGTTTTATTACAATCGGATGATTTTAAGTGTATTAAATAACTGAATATGCAAATTCTCGCTATTGTTCGAGCTTGTTGTGTTCTACGCCCGAGAGAGCGTAACAAAGTGCAGTCTGCCATCTACAGGGTTAATAAAAACCATTGAAATTGCAAACATTCAACTAAAATATGTACATCTACTTCAATAAAAAGACTAAGTTTAAAACAAAATTATAAATTCATTGGTGTAGCCCAATTACTAACATGTTTCTTATGATTTCTGTCAATAACTTAATTTTTTAAAGTTAAGCCATAAATTATTGTTTTGAAGACAAAAATGCAATGGTAAATATTAAGAAAACTGATTTAGCTTAGGTATTAGATATACCTGGTGTCACATCTAAAATGTTACAGTATCTAACGTTTTAACTAAAAATATTACAAAGTACAGTAGAGCATCGATTATCCGAATGTCAGTTATTCGAAACGTCAATCATCCGAACACGGAAATGTACTGTAATAGTATATTAAGTTACAAGCCCGGTAAATAGGGGTTTTCCGTGCGAGCATGATAGTTCCCGCCCGAGGCGCAGGATTTTCATGCAAGCATGGAAAAATTTACCAAGCGAGCTGCGTACAATATTTTTCATTACCGAAAAAGAAACATACTTTTAATCAAAACATCTGTTTATTAAAAAAAACAAAAAAATTAAAACTTGTTTGATTTTTCTGTTATATTTCCATTGACAAAATAAATCAGCTGGTTACATTAAACTGTTATGTTTATTTGTAAAATCAGCAGGTGCACGGTAAATTTACGCTTAGTGCACAGAAAATAGGGACATGCGTGCCTATGAACAGGTATAGAAAGCAGCTGTTTTCGGTGAAATGTAATGAAAATAAATAATTACAGTAATGCACATGATTCCGAATTTAAAGTTTTTGACTCGCATAGTTGAGTTGTAAACTTCAGGGAGTTTGTGCGCTCACCTTAGCTTTGATGTTCAAATGAAATTTGGCACTTTTTCAAAAATGATTTCCATGTCATTTTAGAGCATACAAAAATAAGAAGAGTTCCCAATTAAAACTTATTGGCACCTCAAACGGTTCAAAAAATGGCTTTTGCAACATTTTAGGCTGCGGGAATCAATTATTTGTAGGCCTATCAAACGTCTAAGTGACTGTAATTCCTAAATTCCTAAAGACTTTTTTTAAATACCCAAGAATAAAACATTCTTAAAATATTGTTTTAGACCTGAAAACCCCATAAAATACAGGGTGTTCCATAACAAATTTCAAAGTTGGCCGCCATATTGGAACATGGCGCTAATTTTTACATTTCACAAAATGGATTTTTAAACTTCATTGAAAAGAAAGGAAGGTTCCCTATTTATAGTACTCATATCTATAGTCCAAACGTTAGCTATTGTAACATTTTAGGTGGCACATCCTGTATAAAGTAGACTATAATACCTTATTGATTAACCGTAGTCCATTGTTGTAGCTCTGTTTCCTTGAACATTGTCGGCTTTGTTTTAACACAAAACGTAACAAAACACTTTGCAATCACTGCCACTAAGATAATCAGAGTCTATCAGCTGTCTAAAGAATGCTCCATCAGATTCGCTTTTCATCACTGAAACAACGTAAATGGTTGTATAAGAAAACACACTTGTTTAGAAGCAATTAATTGATTAATAACCGACATCAAAACAACTGACTTTGACAACTTTAATATAAAATAATTCGACCACGCAGCTGGACCGCTGATGTGAGTTGAGGAAATTTCCAAAATTAAGTTTATATGCCTATGTTTTAGGGTTACAACCAACAATTTGGGAAATAGATCTACACACGAAGGAGTTGATCAGCTGTCTGTGTGTACGCAATATATTAGTAGAATTTCTTTGCGCCTAGTGGCCTCGTGAGTTTGCACCACTTGGCTTCGAACCGGGTACTTTTATGGTATTTTACGTTATGGTCGATTTTGGAGGAACCAAGCGAGTTATAAGGTCGCGTAAAAAAACAAAATGTGCAGAATAACATCCTACATTTATATTTTTAGAAAAAACACTAAAATAATTTTATTCTCGTAGTAAAAATCTCAAAAAATAGTTACTTCCGGTTGTTGGATTTTTTGGCTAACGAACTCGTCCGAGCGACATAGACAACCAACACGTTTACCAAATTTGGACCAAATCGGACTTAAAATGCGGCCGCTAGAGTGCGAACACATATATATATGAATTTTAATGACACCCCAAAACGTGTTCTGGGGATCATGATCGGTGCTCATTTGCTACTCCCGACCTTGGGTCTCACCATAAGGGCTACTGCAATAGCTCATTTTTCCTATGGAACTTTGCTAATAAATAAAAATCTAAATATATTTGAGTATGTCTTGTTTGGCTTTGCCGTTTGTAACCTTAATTACATGTGTTGGATGCTTAGGCTTAATTGTTAAAGTTTTATTAGTTTTCATATCAGAGTACGTTTGAAAAAAAAACAGTATTTGACTGATACATTTCATAATTTATTGATGTTATACAGGTTCTATCAGCCTAATACTTTCTTTTAAATGTAGGTCTTAATGTGTAGACAAGAGTGCCCAATGAAAGTGAACATTTTTTTACATATTCGGAAAGTAGACACTTTACAAGTCTAGAAACGCTAACCAGAACAGTCACTGATAAATAAATAGGAATTACAAGAGAAAACATAAAATAAAGGTTAAGTTCAGCCGTTAAGGTTAGGTTTAGAACCATAGAACTCTATTAATACACCTGGAATGCCACTTGGAGGTCACCTTCATCATCTGAGCGATTTCTGCCGCAAAATATTTGTATGCGCGCACTCATTAACACGCTCCTCCATCGCACAGGGATCATTCTATTGTAATTAAACTTACATATATTTCTCATCTAGAAGGATTGAGGATTCCAACGGAGTAAACAACGTACAGATCGGTCAGTTAACAGATTTATAAAAATACAAAATATTCAGCCAAAAAAATCGGAACATGAAAAAGTTACTCAACATATTTTTTTTTTATTTTTGGAGTAGAAACAAAATGTTGGAAATGAGTTGATTAAAAACTTTTATTTAAAACCTTTTTTATACGGTCTTTGGTTTTCTCACATTTAACCCTGTAACTGTCAGACTGCTCAATTTGAGTATTCATCATAAAACACAACGAAATAACGCATCTTTCTTGTCTCTCTAAAGCCCGCCCAGTACTTCTTCTAAATTAAACCTAGATATCGTTGGATTCTTCACAATTCCCCCTATCTAATACTGCCATCCAATAAAAAATCGGACAAATAGTTCTGAAGTTGTGGGGCTTTTGTAGACCCTTGCAATTGGTCAGTTTTCCAACCAATAAACAGCCTTACTTATTACACGTGATATCTGTGTGACCACAATCTATTTTTAGAGATATTTTGGTATCTTTGTAAACATAATGCTTCAAGCTAACTTTCCCTGTAAACCATATGTTTTGCTTGAACAGTTTGTTGTGTAGGGCCGTGGGAAAGTGACTGTTATTACGTTCTCATCTAACGTTTGAATTTGAAACCTAACGGACTTTTATAACATGGCTAGTCATAGACGTTTTCGCGCGCTTCTCGTATAGTTTGTATGAACGAGTGGTTTCTATATTTGTTCTCACTTTTGTTATTCAAATAATTCTAAGTCAAAAACTTTTATCAAAAGATAATTTACAAGTATACAGGTCAATTAATTGATTTATTTTCTACACTTTGTTATAATATTTCATTTTTAGGTAAAGCAAAATAGACCACTTCCTGCCTGTAAAATAACAATAAGCAATAGTTCAGCTTGTTAATACAATCAAATTAGTGTTATATATAACAAAGCGTTGCAACAGTTCGCTGAAGTTGTGAAGACTGAACTGGGTAGTGAGAAGCGAATTTGTTGAGCACGGGAAACATCTCTACAGAACAAATAAATAATTTTATAAAAAAATGTTTGGAATAAAAATTGTGGATCAACTAGTTATCTATAACTTTTTCCGCTGGAAGTTTCTTAAAAAAAAAAGTTTACGCTTAATGACTTTTGTCACACTTTTAAAACACTAAATATTTTTCATGACTACAAATCAAATAAATTACCAATCTACAAGAAGTTTATACACTGTTAAATTCTGCAGTTCATGCAAATAAATAATATATGCATTTTATTCTAATTACATGAATCTGGTGAGGTGCAAAAGCGTGTAAACAACAGGGCGCACAATGCTGAAACCCACTGAGCGGCCGTGACTACCAAGGAGTGGGGGTAAGACCGTCTTGAACACAGCCCAAGGTTTCCAGGTGTTTAATAGAGTTCTATGGTTCAGACTGAAGAAACAACAACACTCTTCACTAGTTCTAAAAATACAAATAAAAACCATCGTTAACAATATATAAAAGAAATTAGGATACTAAATTAAACGTGCAAAATGTTGATCCATCTTCATTATTGTTCAATCATTTTTATTAAGTACTACAACAAGATTTGACGAAATACTGCATTATATGCGATGTGCATAACTACATTGCCAAATTTATAAAGCAACTGATAGCAAGCTAGTATTGTGCAAAAGCATGTTAACAGGTATAGGCCTAAAATTATTTGGTTTATCTTAATAAAAACAAATATTAAATATGATTTGTTTATATTTTTTACAAGTTTGATTGAAGAAAAACGAATTTGTATACTTATGAAAAGGAAAAAAATACTTTTTGTTATATTTGAAATAAAATTAATTTTCTGTATAGATTAGTTTGACGAAAAACTAACGAGTGTTAATTTGCTCATGGGTTTTACTTGGTAGGAATGGTCTGACAAAGCTGTTACAATTATCAGGTTACCAAGATGGTTGCATTTTGGTTTGTATCTTGTTTATTTTAAATTGTTCTTATTTGATTTTCAACAATTATATAGTTTCATTATATTTACGAGTAAATAGAAAGATTTTTGCATTGTTTAAACATAGATGACCACTTTCATCAAAATAACTACCTTTAAATGAACGTAAAAAATTAATATAAAGTGAACACAAGAACAATAGCCTAGTTGAACTAGCCTATTTAATTGCCATACACAATTTAAGCAAAGTATACATTAACACTCCAGCATATTTGAATGTTAGACTGCTAACTTGTGAATTTTAAAAGGAAAGCATAAAAAAGTAGCCTAAAATACTAACTTACAATCTATGGTCACAGTATGTTTCCATATTGTTAACATAATATAAAATAGGTTTCTAACATCAATTCAATTGTTTTGTATATAACATAAATATTTGCTAGAGTGTTAATGTATACTTTTGCCAACAATTATTACAGCTAGCAATGAATACGGTACTTAATAGTATTACTACTCTGTGACAGAGGCTAACATTCCTGAGGAAACAAAGTCTGGCGTAATAAACTCATTCTATAAACATCAATCCACAATAATTACACATCTCCTATGTTGCAATAGGCCTATTTCACATTTTCAACAATAGTTAAATTTCTAATTTATTCTACTTGTAACATTACTTTTGTGTTATACGCAATACTATTAAGTTAACCTTCAAATTTATTGGGGAAGCCTATATATCTACATTAAAAGAGTTTCTCATAAAATGAATCTACAGGCCTAACCTAACGTTTCATTAAGATATTTCTAGAATGTGTAATAACTTAAGAAACAAAATTATGTCAGAACAATCACCTATTCTGTGTTATTTCTCTTGACTGCAAATTACAGTAGATCCAAAATAAAATTATAAATAGCCTACATACTTACATTTTTTAGATTTTAGGTTAGGAATTTCAAACCATCTTATATAACAGTTATTCTATAAAACCAAATAAGACTTTAATAAAGGCAGTAAGCCTTAGCTATAATGATATTCATACTTACTTTTCTATTTATTAGGATTCACTGTTTGAAAACATTTACTGCATTTGCAAACCATATTTTTAGGTTGGGCCTACCAACAATTACTAAATTCATAGTCCTTTAATTAGTACAATTTTAACATCAACACTTTTCTTTTATACCAGAAAATGTAATTTTCACTTATATTTATTTAAGCCTGACAGAGAAACACATAGGACTGTCAAAACTATCATTCCTGAACTAACTATAATTTAATATTTCCAAAATCAATGCAATTTTTAAATTGAATACACAATAATAGAATAATGCTGATGCCAACACTACCTGGTGTCGAAACCTATCAACCAGCATTAAATAGTGACTAAATAAAGAAGTTGTATTTTCTCAACATTAAATTTTAATTACTAAATGAAGAAGTTGTACTTTCTCTTCAACATTAAATTTTAGTTATGAAAACAAATATTTGCTAATTACAAACACTCAATTAATTTTAATTAAATATAATATAGTGTGGTTTCCAACCTTTCTAAAACTTTATCTTAAAATGCAAATGAAAATAATCACACTAACAACGATTAGTGTATATAAATTAGCACACAATCATAAATTCTACCTCCAATAGACATTAAATTTATAATACTTTATCTTAAGTTCAATTTTAACACCAACAAATGCTTTTTCAAATTGCAGAAAAACACAATAGGAAGGTCAAAATTTTAATTCCGGAACCAAAATCTTTATATTCCCAAAATCTAGATATTCAGAAACATTTTCAAATACCTACAGTAACTGAAATAATATTATTTTTTTTTTTTTAAGCCCTCGTGAAAAATCACCGCCAGATTAGTTAGATACACATGAGAAATACATCATTTAAAAAATACTATTTAAAAACAATAGAGTTTATCTAGGCATATTTAACTTTGCTGACAGGGATTTTTAACTCTGTATATGTAAGGATTATAAAATTGTAGGCCTATTTGTTAAAATTTTGTATTTATATACTACGTTATTAGATATTTGAAGAAAGATAAAAAGTATTATCTTTTAATTGCTTTTTATTTCATATTGATAGATAAAATGATTTAGAAGTTATTAACATCATAGTGAAGAAATTAATAATCAAATGTTTATATTTTATATGAAGATGTTATATGGAAGAATGTTTCCAAAGTTAAACGATTAGATATCTCTTCTTAAATTTGTATAAACGAACATATTGAAGTTAAAAAATTGTACTTACTTACAGTTTAAACCTCAAAGCAAATATTATAACTTATTACAGCACGTGTTAGTTCTGTAACTCATATTTAAAAAATATCTACTTCGTAAGAAATTATAACGATTGAAGTTGTAAACATAAACCCAAAGTATAATCTATAGACTGGGTTTGTTTAAGTATAACAGATGATGGGTGAAATCAGCTGCTATATTATATGTTACTCACGTACGTACAAAATAAATTGTATTTTGTCTTTAACATTTAGTTTTATCAAAGACATCATGTTAAACTCCTACCTACAAACTAGTGGGCGTAAATAGGAGCAGCTTTGGGAAGGGAGCATCTAGTTTGTAGGAGACGTTACAGAGGGGTCTGGTAGGTATAGTAAATGGGAGAACAGAAAATTTTGAACAAAATATCATAAACGATTTATGATAGATACTAGATTTTACAAACTAAACAGTTTGTTGTTCACGTTATAGAGTAGCAACATCTTGTACGAAATAAATTTGTAAAAGGAAAGGAGTATGATAGCTAAATATCTGTAGGCCTACACAAGATTGTTAGGCTACATATTACTTTAATTTTGTTGACAAAACGTTTTTTAATCCAACTACAGTAAAACATCGAATATCCAAGTTTCCGTATTAACCGAGACAAATTTTTAAAAAATTTTCAAAATCAATTCTGTTAACTTACAAACAAATATAAGTTAACTGAATTGATTTTGATAAAGAATTCATAGCCTGAGAGGATTTCTCAATAGGCGAATTTACAATAAAAACTTTTTTGTCAGATTGAACAGAAAGAAAACAAAACTGTCGTTTGCCTCGTACATTCTGAAAACATTTCTGCTCCTTACCCAACGCAATAGTATGCTGTCTTGGGCCTATTTACACTCCCCTCACGGCATCATATTTAGGACTCACCATCCATTCCCACGAGTTGTTTCTTCCCCCTGCTGCTGTATTTTGTACTTTTATTTTTAGTCGATGTTAAACTTTGTGAATGAAAGTGTCATTATGATAAAAACTCGTGTTGTTTTATCTTTAAATAAAAAATGGGCAGCGATAAAACGATTGATTGAATAAAAAAAGAGGCAAGTGATTTAAGTGTTGGGGAAATGACTGAAGAGGGTTGGGGACGAAAGAGATCGGAAATTGAAAACTTTGGTACTCACATCGGTATTAAAATAAAGAAAAGGCTAGAAAAAAGCGAGCAGGAAAATACTCCAGAGGCATTATTTTTGTGGTTTTTATTACAGTAGCTTACAGTATCCAATTTCTTTCATTTGAGTAGCCTACATTATCAAACCTTTGTTTATTTAAAGCCAAATAAAATAGATTTTTAAGTTCGTATGGCTCCAAATCAAAATATAACGACGGGAACTGGCACCTCAATGGTTTTCTCACAGCCTACCGTATTATCCGAGATCTGCCCGATACTAATAACCTCGGATAATCGAGATTCTACTGTATTGTTTTTCATAATTATATTGATTCATTTTTTAAAATTATTACCTTGTAGGCTATTGTTATTATAATTTAACCATTTTAGAAATGTATTTATAACATTTAAGATGAGTTATTAGTGGCTGCTACCAACAAGATAGATCAAAAATAAATAAATTCATTAAAACATAAATCTAATTCTAAAATAAAGTTTAGCCTAAATCAGTGATACATAAGAACAAACGACACCCGTGTAAACATTACACTGAAAATTTATACTTTTCAGGAATAAGTTCAAAACAGAATGGCAAATCCAATGATTTAGCCTAATTAATAACATTTGTATATTAGGCCTACTTGTTGTTTTCTTTTACTAGCCTACAATTTTTTAAATTGTGCTATAAATTATCATTTTGAGAACAAAAATTAAATAGTAAATTTTGTAGGGTATTTAGCTTACAAATTATAAATACCTTATTGATTATATGGAGTACATTGATGAAGCCCTGTTTCCCTGAACATAGTCCGCTTCATGTAGC
>JAGFPH010007525.1:0-33285 GCA_018207615.1 Philaenus spumarius | reverse complement strand
CATGTAGCACCACAATTAACACTTTGCAATCACCACCACTAACAGCATCAGAGGCTTTCAGCTGTTTAATGAATGCAGGTTATCTTCCTACCACTGAGACAATTTAAATGGATATAGGCCTATAAGAAAACATATTTGTTTAAAAGCCATTATTTAATAACAAGTTTAATAAAAATCTAAATATATATATATCATGTTTAGTTTGTAAACTTACTTACATGTGTATGAGGTTTAATTGTTGCAGTTTTATTACTTTTTATCGGTGAATGTTTGAAAGCAGTATCAGACTGAAAAAAAAAGCACCTTAGGCCTACATTTTTTAACTTGAAAAGTTGGTAACACCAGTTGTAAATTGGCAGCTAAATTGAGTCAAATCATTTTTTAATATGTATTAGTTATTCAGTTAGTTATAATCAGGTGATAATAACCACCCAGGTTTATCGCCTTTATAAACCAAAAAAAAAAAAGAATAAAAAAGTTAGTTATAATCATGTGACATTTTCAAAAGATTTTCCGTCTCAAAATTTTATTACATTTGGAAATTGGTATACAATCATTAAGTTTATAGGCCTACTCATTTTGGTTTGAAGTTTTTGGCAAACTTTTGGATTAGCCTACCACTAATTCTTCGAATAGAATCAGCTGAAAATCGTTTTTATGAAAGTAACAAATTTTACCAATTTAAATATGTTTACAAGCTGGAGACTGCAAGTTAGGCCTAGTTTAAATTTATATTTAGTTTGCAACCCAGCCGTGATAGAATAGAAGTAGTGGTAGGCCTAAAATAAAGATAACAAAAAAGCTTTAAAACAAATTAAAATAACTTACTGTAGCTTTAACGTTCAAAGTTTCAACTTACAATTCAACCTGTTACTAGGTTGCCTACAATTTGCTTCGGTTGGCAGCACTGGCTTCAAAGATATCAGCAGTGAGGCATGTTGTAAACTTACGCCTATTGCATTATTTGTTTAACAAGTTTTAAACTTTAAATATACAAATTTCATGTTTAGTTGATACCTATTCTATTTGGCGTAAATTTACTATTCGACCCTTGGCTGATATTTTTACAGATGACGCGTTGTTTAACATTCTACTTTTAATTGTTTAATACAGGTAAGTAAACAAACTGTGACTAAACACTATTAAGTTGGAACTATAGGCAAATTTTTTTTTTAATTCTTGCATTTCTGTTGCTGTAGATCAGATAAGGGTCGAATAGTAAATTTGCGCCTTTTATTTATATATGTAATAGTACAGTACCTTTATACTGTTCCGTCAGAGATCTCTGTTTGTGTATATAGGCTGACGCATTTGTGGACGTCTATCCCACCATCAGAACATCTACAAAGTACAACAATATCATCTGACCCCTTTGTCATGATGTTTCTGGCTGAAACTATGGTCTACCAGGATTTTTTAGGAGCAGACTAGTACAACTCGGTTCCCTAGACCTTCTCATCCAAATACTCACTTTCTAGGTTATTGTAGGCTACCCAGGTGTTTTGTTTAACTTTCCTTATTACCAAAAACAATTCAACGAATATAGTTAGTTCACTGGTGACTTAATTTGTTTCAAAGTTTCTTTGACCTTGCGATTTTAGAACCTGTACTAGATTAAATAAAAACGAACGAAATAAAACTGAAAACCCGAATGTACTACATGTTGACTTGAATAAAACACCCGAGAAGACAGCGGACAGCGCCCAATCGCTGATAGAATAGCGATTAGCGACAGGATGTTACAAAGTAATTCACAAATTCACGTGGTCATTGTTTACATCTGCTCTAAAACTAATTTCAATCAGGCTGGCCAATGTAGGAAGACAAAATCTATTTACTAAAAATAAGTTACAAATAATATATTATTATAATAATGATAAATTATATTCAAATAATAACAAGAACCTTATAAACCAATTTTCTAAACATATACTGTATAACAAGTTTTGTGTTTTATAAAATTGATAACTATTTTAAAATTAGTGCTAGCTTTGAATCCTTTAATTGTGGATCTTCTAGACAGGCATTATTTTCTAGGCGACCTAGGTTCAAGTAGTGTCGACTACTTCACGACAGGTTACGCTGTTCTTAAAAATGCTGAACTCTATTGCCGACTATAATGAACTAGTGTCGATCTTACCGTCACGAGACAGTAAATTGCCACTTTATCTTAGTTTTACACAGTATACAGTATTATTATGACATGACATTTTTTAAGTTTAAACTAAATTTGTAGATATATTTTATAAATACAGTTAATTATCAAGTAATTGATATTATTTATTTAAGTAACAAATATTGCACAGCCATTGTATACTTATATTACACAATAATTACAATAAAAAATACAAAGTCTTAAACAAGTTGAATATTAACTATAACTTATATGATATGTACTAAAATGTTCTGACTTTTTATGGTACATTATTACCAGCTAAGTAAGCTAATACAGGTTGTTTATGGATTTAACAAAATTTTATTAATGGTATCATGTTATGTACGCACAATATATTTCCAATAAAAATAACTTTACTTACAATGTTGAGGGGAGTTAACTAACAGTTTAAAATAACTAAATAACCATAGGATTACATCTAATCAAAGGCAGCCTATTAAACAAATTATGTTATAATAAAAAAATGTGAATACTATTTTATGTTTTACTTGTGATTTTATGATTCAATAAAAATAGTCAATTAATGTTAATGATGTTTTGTAGGGATCATATTCTATTTTAAAATCAATGTCATGACATTTGTAACCATAGGCGGCTCTAGAAAAAATTTCCTTTGGGCTAATTTAGTATGGACAAACTAGGAGGTCTGGGGAGTATAATATAGTATAGACCTATTGGTGTAAAAATTTGTATAGTTAGGACCAGGAAATCACATTTTCCACCACTCTAGCACTGGACAATCAAGCAATTTGTGGTGATGAAAGAATTATCAGTGAGTGCCCTCTATGCCTTGTGCTTCTTTCGGATGCTATACTCTTTTAAATGATAACTAGTACTAGCAGATCCGTGCGAATATTTGTTGTTTTACCGTTTTTTCTCAGTGGAAAACGTACCGATCAAGATTTACAAAGCCTAACTTTAAAGGGTTTTCAACCGACAACTTTTCCACTGAAAGTGTAGCGTTTCATGAACTGATTTACAAAATATAACCGAAAATAGTCAAACTGTGCAATCCACAAATGTAAAAAGCTTTAACTTTAATCTTTTGTTTATCAATGCCCATTAACAAATCCCAAAGAGTGCTGGTAATCAATCAGCTTCTGTGTAATGATTTAACTCCCTTCATGGATCAAAAATTCATTCACTTATTTATGTAGATCTGTACGCAGGCTATATTCAGAATTTTTAGATTTTAAAATAATTCAACGCAAGGTACATTCCCCGTGGTACCAGTTTCCAAAAGCCAACGCCCATGTGCACCGGGAAAAGAAATCATTTTGAAGATCACATCATGGTTTCAATCAAGTTTCAACTAGGAGAGCACTGTGTCAGCCGTCAACCATCTTGTCACCGTGCTACCTCCGCACACATATTATATACTTTATTTTGAATAAAGGTGTAGAATTAAACATAGCCCAACTTCAAAGCTAAGATGGCAAACAATATTCAATGTCTAAATCGAAACATAAACTTTATGATTTAAAGGGATTTTTAACGAAGGTAAAAGAGAACATCATGAATTAGGCCTACTCTTAAACAAAAACCCATATTTGAAAAGTAGAAATACTAAACACAAAGTCAATCAGTCAATCTTTATTCATCCTTTGTTCGACAAATAAATATTACATTTGTATGAGGCAGGTCCCATAATTTAAAAGTAGGCATGCAATATAATAACAATACTTTGTACACCAGCAACCTTACAAAGTTTATAAAAAATATAATTTTTCTTTCCGCAACTGGAGTGGAACTTGAACTGATGCTCTCCGCTAATAACAGGAATTTCATTTTCTTACAACCTAATTTTGTTACTTGTTGTTCAAACTGAATTATGAGCAGAATGTACACATAAATGCACACATAATTTAATATCCATAATACACATTTTCTAATTCTTTGTTATATATTTTTTTTATACATTAAGCCTATAAACAACATTAAAAACAATAGTTAATCATTAAAACACAGTGAGTAACACACATATACATAAAAGCTCATCCACAAGAAAAACACAAAACAAAAACAGAATTGAACCTTCAAGACCTCTTTTTCATAGTTTATCTTTACTACCACTTAAACATCTATTTATATAAGTTCTTAGTGTCTTCTACAGAAAAGTGGACAATTTCCCACTGTACATAATACTTATAAATTATCCCTCCGTTCTAAGCACAATTTGCTTATTCCAAAACCTAGGCAAAAATCCGGGGCTAAACACCACTAACGCTTTTGAAGCTATTGTCGAACATGTTTTGTCTAATTTTGAAAATAAAAGATTACGCCTCAGCTACACTTGTAGATTTATCAAACGATTTCGACAGTATTCCCCATAAATTACTTTTACAAAAACTTTGTTCTTTTGGAGTTAGAGACATTGAATTAAATTTGCTCCCGTCTTATCTTAGTGATAGACAGCAAATGGTTGTTCAAGGCCAGGATAAGTCTGATTTTAAAACTGTAAAATTTGGGGTACCACTGGGCCTTTTCCTCTTTATCGTTGCTTTAAATGATTTTTCAATTAATATATCTTGTAAGTGTATTTTGTATGCAGATGACACCATGTTTCCAATCATTGGAAAAAGCTTTGCATTGGTTCTGAGCAAACTCTCTTGTTGTCAATACGTAACACTAAAACTGAAAAATTGGTCTTTTCACTGAACAGTTTGAATACAGTTTGTACTACTGAAACTGTGAAATTGTTAGGTATACATTTGGATTGCAGATTATTAGGAGTGTCATACAGCAAATTTATGTAGCAAATTGTCTAGAGTTACTTATTTAATGCACAAATTAAAGGTCTGTATCAGCATGGACGTACTAATTAATGTGTACTATACATTTTGCCATTCACACTTAATATCACACTGTGGGGTAACAGCAGTAGTTCACAAAAGAATGTTTGTTTGGCAAAAGAGAATATAAAGAATGTTCCACAAAGAGAGAGAAAGAGAGCTGTTTGCAAATTTTCAAAAATTTCCAAATAATGACATCACCCTGTTTATACATTTACTAATGTTTAATAAATCTGAAGGAGAATCTTAAGAGTTATAATCTCAGGCAGGATAATCAAGGTTATATCACTAGAAGCAGATATTTTATAAAACCAAGATCTGTGAGGCTTCAAAAAACTGGCAATAGCCATTTGTGTACAAAAATAAATTTTTGCTTGGACTACTTCATTGAATAATTTTAAATTAAGAACCAGTAATTCCCTCAAAGTAAACGCTTTTTATTCTATCCAGGAATATATGGTTTGTGACACCAGTACATTAAGTAAAGTAAATATTTATAATAGGTTGTTACTTTGCAGTTTGATGCTTATATATTCTTGTTTTAATTGTAATTTTTTGTTTGTCCTTATTTAATTTGATTGTTATAATGGACCTTTTACAGTTTATATTGTTTTTTATTTATAATTATATTGTTATTGGATTGTTGTAGTATGTTTTTTGGATGTTACTCTTAAGGGACAATATGTACAAAAATAATAATTTAGGTTTTTCTTTAGCGTTATTATGTTGACACTGTCTATTGCCACATAAAAATGTGCTTAACGACAATAAAAAGTTTGAATTGGAATTTGAATTAGGCTGGCAAGTTTTATGAATTCTTTTTCTTATATAGCTCCGAAATTGTATAACAAACTACCAGTATATATCAAACATTGCACTAGGCAACCAAAATTTCTGAGAAGCTTGAAATCTTGGCTGCTCAGTCTTGACAATGTAGACACTCTCCTTAATAATTAGTATAATCCAACTCACTTTTGTTATCAAATTTTCTATAAATATTCTATTACTGTATTTATGTTTCAATTAGTATGCTTTGTTTGATTCATGCACTACAGGAAGAGCAGCAAATGCAAACAACATTAATATTTATATAACAGTTTAAAAATTTGATTAAGCTCCAGTTTATCTCATCTGCTCTATAAAAAATGCTTATACGAAAAGAAAATTTTTGCTGTATAACTCCTTATAATTCATTGTTTCTGTTATATGTTATTCAACAACTCTGATAAAATAAATTTTATTTTGTTTTTGAAGTCAAGGTAACCTTTATTGCAGGATTCCTATAGATGGAACCTAATTCTTCCATCTGTATTTTAATTTTATTACTTTATTTAAATTGTCTTATATTTATGTTTAATTTAACATGTATTACACAGAACAAGGTTTGTAAAGGAAGAATAAATTCATTTAATTTATAAACAAGAGATTGAAACATGGGAGGCTCAGTACACCCCTGTCAGTGCCCCAAAAACTCCTCCACAGAGTAACAAGATCCAGACAACAGCAATTGCCTCAGTTTGCCTTTAAAACATGAACAGTCATTTATCTCTAGCATGTTTGGAGGAAGGTTATTCATAAATAGCACCCAGACTGTGAAGGTAATTTACTAAATACATTTAGCCTGTGCTGATTACTCCGACATTTGCAAGCCATTCTAGTATGGTAATTATGCAAGTCCCTATTTCGAACGTGCTAACATTTAAATTTAAAAATATATAGTTTAAAAAAACTAAAAAAACACGCTTTTAGAGCATATCAAACTAAAAAGTTAAAAATAATTTTTCAAATAAGCTTAAAACAATAATAAACGATAAATACTAGCATTATTGTAAAAAAAGCGTTGGGCGCTCGATGTACGAGAAATATGGACAAAGCGCCCCACGCTTTTTTTACAATAATGCTAGTATTTATCGTTTATTATTGTTTTAAGCTTATTTGAAAAATTATTTTTAACTTTTTAGTTTGATATGCTCTAAAAGCGTGTTTTTTAGTTTTTTTAAACTATATTTATTTTTCACTTTTTAGTTCGATTAATTATTGAAAAAAAAAATTTGGCCTTGGACGGGATTAGAACCCACGATCGGAGGGATTGACGTCAGCGACGACCCACGCCTTAGACCGCTCGGCCAACGATTGAACTCGCGTAAGAGAGATATAATAACAGTAATTAGCCACTGGCTTTTAGTCCAAAGGAGAGTTACTTACAAACTAACATACATACATACATACAAACAAGTGAAGCTAATATAAGCGTGTTAATAAAGGATTGTTTCAAATATATAAATGCAAGGTAGAGTGAAGTTCTTAAACGATTTAAATGCTTCTCTGCATGATAGAAATTTAAAAAATCCTCCAATTATCCTGATGTTTTTAGAACAAATACTCTAGTCACTTTCTGGAGTGAGGAATCTCCCCACAAAACGATTCCATAGAAAAGGATAATCAACCCATAGTACGCTGTTATAAGAATCTGAGCATTACAATATTGTTTCAGACTTCTCGGCGCAAAGAGACCACTACTAATTTTAGCGCTGATATATTCCATATGGTTTCTCCATGACAGTTAATGAAGAGATCCAGGAATTTTGTTCAAAATACTCCATTGAGTTCATTAACATCCAACCTAATATTAAGTTTTGGATTAAAAGATTCTTTTAAATTGAAATGTATATAATTAGTCTTACTAGGGTTTATAGATAACCCATTGCAACTTAGATACTGGATACTGTCTAATAAACTTGTGAGGTAGCCCTCTGCTATAAGTCATATAAAGATTCTGCTTTCACATGTAATTTCGTGTCATCAGCAAACTGAAACGTACCATAAAAGTAAGCTGAACGAAGTCACACGACGGATACAAGGTAAAATTTGTTATAAATTGAATTAGTTTATCCACATGTGCCGACAAAAAACCATTTACATAAATGAAAAACAACATAAAATTAAAGTTTGCTGTCATTTTTATAGTTTGCAAGATACCAATGGTGGATCATTTAAAAAAGACACCCTGTATGATTCAACAGGTGCTAATCAAGGATATACGAGTCTTCCATTTTAAAAACTTGTTATGTCCTCAGATTTCCCATTTTTTGATTTAGGCACCACTGTATAGAGCTAGTATGTTTAGTTTGCAAAACTATTACAGGTCTCAACTCCATCATTTACAATTTAAAATATGAACTGAAAACTGGCTACAGTTAAAAAAACTCGTTTAGTCCATGACTGAAACAGTGCTAACATACGATACCACCACCAACAAAAACAGAAACGAAAATCTTAATGTGCAATTAGATTTCAGTACTTATTTAATAGTACAGGTTGAAATTGTGTTTTGTCCAAAATATATAGTCCCTTAGTTTGGGTTCAGAATTAAGCTAAATTAAAATATGTTACGCTGTTCTTGCTGTGAAAATATCATTAACATTGGTTAAGTATTTATTTTCACAGGAATTTAGGTTGGTCAACCTGCCTGAATCATATTGTGAAAAAGGTAAGCAACAAAGATTTTCTTTTCTTGTTGAGAGTTAACTTAGTTGTGGTCCTGTTTTTTAATTACTTAAATTTCTTATTGAATAAGGAGAATATTTTTTGTATACAACAAAATAAGAACTGCATAATGCTTGGCATGGTTTGTACGGGGATGCCGAATACTACCCCTCGGAAAACTACCCCCCCAGGTGAAACGTAACGTCACGAAATCTGCCAACTAACCAATATCGGAGCCGTGTCCGCGACTGGAATACTACCCCCCTAGCAAAAGCGGGTCGCTGGAAAACCCCCCGGAAAACTACCCCCCCCCCCAAGCAGGTTCCTACAATTATACTGTTATCGGCAACATACTGTGACTAAACAGTTTAGGTTAGTCCTCTAGCTTTTTTTTATTCTAATTATATCGAAACTTAAGTGTGCGTGACTGGAAAACTGCCCCCCCGATCTCTGACGTCAAAATGACGTAGGCACCTGCTTGGGGGGGTAGTTTTCCTGGGGGGTAGTATTCCGGCGACCCGTTTGTACCTGACTCTCCACAGAGCCTGACAGTATTAAAAGTGTGACATTTTTCTATCCTATAGTGGGCCACTCGTTCGTCCCTCCAGACAGAGTATTCGGCGGAATAGAAAAGCAAGTGAAAGTCAGAGAGAACATTGTCAGTCCTCATGAATGTGTGGAAATTTTCCAAAATGTTGGAACAGTCTGTAGCTTGGGTACGGATGTACAAGTATGTGATTGGAAGACAGCTCTTGTGGGCATCCCTAAGACATTAATTCACCCCGCTGGACTAGGCAATGCCAAGTTGCCAGCAAACTAGCACTTTAACTTTTAACGAAGTAAGCAGATTACAATAAGAAAATCCACCAATGCCATCAAAGTTAGAGGGGAAACGGGTTACAATTTGAATATTGGAGTTGGAAAATCCATCTGAAAACTAGAAAAGTCGTGGGCTTAAACCTCGCCAAACGCCATAGCTAAAGGCGAGAAACCAGAGAAGGTGGTAGACGTCGAGAAACTGCCGAAGAACCACTATGGAGAGAACTGGGAGATGAATGAACTGCTAACTTTCTACAATCGGCTGTGCGTTGACCAACATGAACTGAATAACCGCGAGGAAGAGAGCCTTCAAGAAGATGGCGAGGATGATATTGGGGAATTCCCAACGAAGAAGATTTTTAGGCAGTTAAATGGAGTTGTTTCTTTCAACAATGTAAACTTTTTAAGGCATTTAACTTGACATATTGCCTGTAATAACATAAAATAAACAGTTTCACTAAAAAACTTTCAATATCACTTAATTACCTAACTACGCCATTTCAAAAGCAAAACAGTTCCAAAACCGTTACGTCAACATTACTGTTCAAAAGCACTTTAAGCCCAACATATTAAAATTTTTTGTTTTAAAACCACTCTGTATGATTTTAGAGACTACTTATCCCACTTTCTGCCAACTTTCTGTAGTCCTAGAAACAATCCAGATACAATGTAATCGTAAATATGTTTTCTGTAGGTTTATTACATCAAATTTCACGTTGTACGGCTCCTTTTATAATTAGTTTTAAAATATTTCACCTGGCGTAACTTTGAGGTCTTCCAAGTGAACTGAGAGTATGCAATGTACCATTTTAAGCAATACCAATGTAGTAGACTTACTTGTGAACACACTATGAAGTATCAGCTGACATATATATAAATTTTACAACAAACAAGGAAGAGATGTGATCAAATCTAACATCCTAAAAATGTAATTAAACTAAAAGTGAATATTAAAAGATAGACTTCCACAGTCAAAAACATTATTAGCCGAATTTTTGAAGAAAATAATTAAAAAAAACATTCGATACAGCTTATAGGGATTTGGGGTGCAAAAAGCCGAGTGCAATTTGTGAGTTATATCATTCAAAAGACAAATAAATTTAGTATAATACTGTGCAAAGGTATTTTTGGTACCATTCTCGTTACAAGGAACAAAATGAATAGGAAACTCCTGATAACTCATTTCTTTCATTATCCATGTAAGATAATTGAGCAATTTCTACCCCTCATAAGTCATAAGTTATATAAAACGAAAGACAATTAAATTTACTATAATCAGTTTTGTGTACATACATTTTCAAAAAATGTATTTGTTTAATGTATTAGTAGTTAGAGTGAACAATCAGCTGTTCAATTGTATTAAAGTGTTACCACACTGTATAATCAGCTGTTTCTAAAACGTCTAGAATAACAGTCCCCATTTCATTGTGTGTACTGAAGGCAGATGTACAGTACAACCAACATTACCAATGTAAATACCGACGGCAAACTGCGGAATTGACGCGACAACATTGCCTAATTACTCAACCTGTATTGACTAATGTAGTCGGTATTTGCAGTGGAGTCGGTATTGTTTCGGAACTGGGAGCTGTGAAAGTTTATTAGGGAATTTCCATAGGAAAGATGAGCTATTACATTGACTCTTATGGTCAGGTTTGGTCAATCATGGACCCTGGAACACGTAAAAAACAAATATATATATATATAATAATATATATCTTTATATATAGATAATTATTCTTCTGTACCTGTGTTTGTCACTGAACTCCTCATAAACGGCTAAACCAATTTTGATGAAATTTTGTGTGTGTGTTTGAGTGGATCCCTGGATGGTTCACATTCACAACTGAAAGGGATTGAAAAGGGGTTGCTAACCCTATACAATAAATATAAATTAAACTAACTTCCTACAAGGTATAAAGCTAAAATTATGCAATATTATTTTTAAGGGATATACAAAATTATTTGCAATTTGATTACTTAAGTCAAATTGATGAAACGGAATAACTACCCTAAAAATTAAATAATAATGTACTTACTTTTTATATATTTTTAAAATCTACTCAACTAATTTTACTAAAATTTTACAATTTACAGATATTAGTACAAGGATATTTTAGATGTTATGGTCACTACGAACAAACATATTTAAATAGGGTAGCTACCCCTATTTACAATAAAAATAAATTGCTCTAAATTCCTACAAACTGCAAATCTAAAATTATTTAATATTATTTTTAGTTGATTTAAAAAAAAACATTTGCAATTCGATTACTTAAGTCAAAAGGGATTAAATGGGTTAACCACCTTTAAAATTAAACCAAAAAGAATTGCCAGGTCCACTCGTATATATCTATATATACAGTATTTGTACATATGTGTTCGCACTCTAACGGCCGATTGGTTTGAATTTGGTATACACGTTGTTCCTAAGTCGCTCGGACGAGTTCCTCAGCCAATATATGCATGATTATTATTATTATTGATTGACTTTATTTCTTTTTGGGGGCGAGGTTAGGACTATTTAGTCCTCTCTTCCACCTAACCCCATTATGGCGGACGAATTCTCCGTGTATGCATGTTGCATATAATCTTATTTAGATGTCAATTCAATATGAACAAAATATTTATGATTTTTCTCACGATGACCGAAAAAGAAAAAGACAAAACGACACAACCACGCAGTTCATAATATGGGACAGATACCTCTGGTGAAAATGGAAAACCAGAAAACAAAGAAAGAAGAAAACGCAAGGAAAAAAGTCAGCGATATAGAGATAAGAAAAAAGCCACTGCCCTGTCTGTGGAAACGAACAATTCTGATGAAAATGTTAAAAAAGGAAACGAAGAAAAAAACACTACAAGAAATAAAACCAACAATAATGCCGTTTTTACAAGATACTTGGATAGAATCGAATAAAAATTGTTCGTGTTTTATTTCAATTACTATAAGCCTTTAGTATCAGTTTTAGAATATGGAGATAATGATGCAAAAATTGTTGAAATTATGGATGAAGATGATGTGAGCAACTCAAATATTGTTGAAATTGATGAAAGTAATGTAGAAAATTAAATTGATTAAATTGAATGAAATTTCTGTATATATTTATAAGTTATAATATACTGTATTATATGAATAATCATTAATTTTTATGTAAATACTAGTGGACCCGTCAATGCACCGTTATTGCTTGATTGAATTTTAAGGCTAGTTATTTCAATACTTTCAAATCGAATTACAAACGGTTTTTATGTGACTTAAGAATAATGTTACACACATTTAGATTTACAGTTTGTAAGACGCTAGTGTAATGTATTTGTATTGTATAGGGGTAGTTACCCAATTTTTATCTCTTTGATTGTAGTGACCATACTCTCTAAACAATCCTGGTACTATTATGAGTAAATTGTGAAATTTTTAGTGAAATTAGCTGAGTAGTTTTTGACAATGTAGGAAAAGTAAATGTATCTATTATTATTGAATTTTAAGGGTAGTTATTCCATTTCATCCCTTTGATTTATGTAAACAAATTTCAAATGGTTTTTATATCACTTAAAAATGATATAAATTTTTTTTTAGCCTGTAGGATGTTAGTTCAATTTATATTTATTGTATAGGGGTAGTAACCCCATTTCAACCCCTTAGACTGTAGAAATTGTGAAGTCTAAACAATCCTGGTAATGATAGACCTATGGAAAAACTGTGAAATTGGTCGAATAGTTTTTAAGTCTATAGAGGACAAAAAATAATTCGACCACGCAGCTGAACTGCTGACGTGAATTGAGCAAATTTCCAAAATTAAGTTTATAGGCCTATGTTTTAGGGTTTCAACCAACAATTTGGGAAATAGGCCAACTCACGACGGTGCTAAATAGCTGCAAAATGATTCGCACGCCATTCCGCATATTGGGAATATCTTCAAGACACAATGCATTGCGTGCTTCGCACGCCATCCCCCGTATTGGGAGTATATTCAATACACAATGCGTTGCATGCTTCGCAAGCCAACACCACGGTAAAATCCACCACATGAACCGGGTACTTTTACGGTATTTTACGTTTTGATCGATTTTGGGGAACCAAGTGAGCTATAAGGTCGCGTAAAAAATCAAAATGTGCAGAATAACATCCTACATTTATATTTGTAGAAAAACCTCTAAAAAACATTTATTCTCGTAGGAAAATCTCTAAAAATAGATACTTCCTGTCAAAAAACGTGTTTCCGGTTGTTGGATTTTTTTGGCTAACGAACTCGTCCGAGCGACATAGACTACCAACATGTGCACCAAATTTGGACCAAATCGGACTTAAAACGCGGCCGCTAGAGTGCGAACACATATATGTATATATGAGTGGTTGAAGTAAATACCGGGTCAAGCACCAAAAACCTTATTTTGAGATAATTAAGGATAAAGTTTTAACTATAGTAAAAATAGAGTTAAATGATTGAAAAAAAAACTCATGTATAGTTAAACGTATCTTTTATTAGCATGACTTTTTTTTTTATTACACCAGTAAAGTAAGAGTACACATAATGTTTTACAGAAAATGTCAAGAACGTGCCAAGTGCACTTACTCTAGCAGTAAAAACCGGGTTAACTACAACGGTTAGTTCAGTAAAAAATGGGTCAAGTACAAAGATTATTCCAGTAAATTACGGTTAGTCACTGTTACAGTAAACAATATTATGTACTATGTAAACTAACGTACTAGGAAGTAAACATATAAAATAAATTAAAATTAGTATGTAACTTTAAAAATTAAAAGTTGGTTATAGATATAAAACCTAGAGCTTAAAAGCTTATAAAGTGATACATAGAAAAATAATTAAAAAACTTTAGTTCACAATGTCAAATCTAACCAAACCTAATGAAAACGTACTAATTTACCAACTCATCATAAAATGCTTTGTTTTCTTGTTTTAAGAAAGGGATCATGGTTTTAAGGTCTTTTTTCTTTCCAGTGGAGAGTCTGCTGATACTTGGCAGATGAGATAGGTCATAATTTACAATGTGTTCGATGATTACGTCTTTTTTCAGAACTTGAACTGATTTCCACTGTTCGATTTCATTGAAGTTTTCTTTTACTAGTATACAACTAGGAGCAGCTTTAGATACGCGAATCCAGTTTGTCTTTGTGATTTGAAGCTTTTTTGTGTCTATGAATTTATCAGCTGCTTCTTTTAGGTCGAAAAAATCATTTTCTTCCATCAGTGTTACAACAAACGGATGCTGTTGGTTTGATTCAATAATCATCCTCGCTAAGTCCATTGGCACCTGACATTTTTCTGTTCTTTTCCTCTTCTCTATCAAAGCAAAATCGCGGTCACATTGCATGTAAGTATGCCCTTTTATTAAAAACTTCTGATTTATTTCATCAAAGTGGCCTTTAACGACGAGAAAGATCCACAAAAAAATAAACATTCTATTCTTATTTTGTCCTACACAGTTGTCGGACCACACTGTAATTTTTTTGTTCTTGAATGTGCGATTGGTTACAGCTTTAAAAAAACAAGAGGCAATTTCATTGCCCCCACGACCGCCCAAACCTTCATGCCAAAGATACATATAACCTGTCCTATCAGCTAAATTTATGCAAAGGTTGTAGTTTGATAGTTGGCGCATATAATACATGTCAGAGTGTGTCAAAGTGGGTAGGGATAGCACTTTTTGCAAATCCATGGCCACACAAGAAACATAACTATTAATCTCTTGTGACTTTTTTCGATCATTTTTCATTTCATTTACAGCCTGCTCAGCTTTTCTGTGGTGTAATTCCAGCCTTGATTTGACTGTGGAATTTCTAGGGTTGTTTTTGGCTTCAGTATTAAGCGAGTCACAAGTTGCACAAGTATCTGTCCTCGGCTGGTGAAATGACAATTTTGGAAATCTGTTTTTGAACACTTTTCTATAGTACTTTTCTTTAACAATAGTTTCTGGAAATTTTTTTTGAAAGCTACATACATTCGGCAGATATTCAGGTCTTGGCTTAAAAACTCCTTGTCGGTTTTCTCCCTACAATAATGACTTTCTTCTCTGGGAAAACTGTTTATGTGAGCAATTACATGGTTTTCATCATCGTAACTGTATTTTCTTTGAATAACCTTGTTTCCCCGCTTTTCTACATACTCGGTCATGCCTTCTTTCTTGAAATTCCTTAGTGTTTCAAGCCTTCTCTTTGTAATTTGAAAAAACATCACAAAATGTTTTCTTGCACACCTCCAGTACATCTCCTTCACCGTCTGGCAATGTGTATTTCATTGTGCACTGCTTAGGTGCACTGTTGCTGACTTCAACAACGCTAGGCCTTCTTCGCTTGACTTTGCACACGTGGCTTAAAGACATAATATAGGTGTTCTGTTTCTGTAAGTCTTTTAGGTTGTAAAAATCATTGAATAGCCGTAGTTTCTGTTCATGCGCTATATTTCTGCACTTCAACTTGCATTTGCAGAGCACCTACAAAAGACAATTAAACCGTTTTATTTTTTATTAATTTAAAACCAACATTGTGCTTTGACCCGTTATTGTACTTTTCCGCTTTTAATGCTGTTTGTAAAAGTATAGTGTGAATATTTACGGTGGTCTAGTACTTGACTATTAATCCTACGTCACGGGTAATGATATAAACAATAAAAGGACGAAGACCTAGGTTGTCGTTAGTGGTAGTCCTTAGTAAACAAATACTGGTATAACAAATAAATAGCCACATGCCTAAAAATGAAAGTTGTAAGACGTTACCTGAGCTTGAGGTGGAAGTTTGGCTAGGACAGCAACGTTGTTTTTTCGCACATATTCTTGCCCACTACACCGTAGTCTTTTCCTTTCTGCTTGTGCCCTTCCATCGCCCTTTTATTTTACGCCTTGGCTTCTTCGCAGTGGGTTCTGGATTGTTCATTTTGACACTTAATCACAATCTACTATTATTGAACACTGCGCACTTGACAATAACACAACGTAACCTCACTTTTCAAACAGCAAAACAATACAGCACTGCTACACGTGCCACCGTCGTTTGACCCATTATTTACGGAAACGCTGTTGGTGCTTGACCCGTGTCCCAACCTGTCGGAAATTATTTCAACTACTTCCGAATTTAATAGCTCATAGCCCGTTATATACCGCATGGGCCTAGACTTGTTGAACATTTTTTTGTGAGAAATATCCGAATTTATTTTTTTGGCGCTTGACCGAGTATTTACTTCAACCACTCATATATGATTTTTAATTTCACAACAAAACTTGTTTTGGGGACCATGATTGATGCTTATTTGCTACTCCCAATCTTGGGTCTTACCATAAGGGGCCACTGGTGCAATAGCTCATTTTTTCTATGGAAATTCGCTAATAAAGAAACAAATATTAATTTATATAATATAGAGATATAGAACATCAACTGCATTAACATGTCTTGAATATTGCCCAAACACAGAAATAAGCTACATCTAACTTCCAAATTAAACGCAATTTTTTATGTAGGGGCCTGTAGGGGCGTAAAAAAACAAAGCTGATATGTTAAGACATTTGGATCTAGATTTTTGACTTACAATACAGTAAACCTATTGTTTGCTTTTACCTAATCTAAATAAACTCATAGTTGTGCAGAATAGTTACCTGATTATAAATTAGCCAAATTGGTTCCAAATGAACGTCTTTTATTTCATTTTAGGCCTAACCTAAAATTATGTTCAGTTTTTTATCCAAATCAGCTGTTTTATTTATAATGTTATGTAACAACCGTTGTTTGAATTGCATTAAAATATAGTGAGCATTTTTAGTTGATTTTTGTTTTTGTTTGCTTTAAGTTGGTCAATCCAACCTAAAAAAGCTGTTGGTTTTGAATAGTAGTAAAGTGATTATAAATGCTAAGTAAAGTTGCTATGGTAATGAATGTAAACAAACATGTGTTCCTAAGCATTTTATTAGGAATCCAACCTAAAATAAACGGTACCAGATAACTGCCACATACTTTCTCCCAGTTGAAACTTCATACCTTCCCAAGAGTAGTATAAGAGGTGGTTATTAGCGAATTTCCATAGGAAAAATGCTCATTGCAATAGCTCTATTGCAGTGGCCCTTATGGTGAGCCCCAAGGTCGGGAGTAGCAAATGAGCACCGATCATGGTCCCCAGTGTGTGTGTGTGTGTGTTCGCACTCTAGCGGCCGCATTTTAAGTCCGATTTGGTTCAAATTTAGTATATATGTTGGTTGTCTACGTCGCTCGGACGAGTTTGTTAGCCAAAAAAATCCAACAACCGGAAGTATGTTTTTTGACCGGAAGTAACTATTATTTGAGATTTATAATACGAGAATGAAATTTTTTTAAAGTTTTTTCTAAAAATATAAACGTAGGATGTTATTCTGCACATTTTGTTTTTTACGCGACCTTATAGCTCGCTTGGTTCCCCCAAAATCGACCAAAACGTAAATTACAATACAAGTACCCGATTCGAAGCCAAGTGGTGCAAACTCGCGAGGCCACTAGGCGCAAACAAATTCTACTAATATATTACGTACACACAGACAGCTGTTCAACGCCTTCGTGAGTAGACCTATTTCCCAAATTGTTGGTTGAAACTCTAAAACATAGGCCTATTAACTTAATTTTGGAAATTTGCTGAACTCACGTCAGCGGTCCAGCTGCGTGGTCGAATTATTTAGAATTGCAAAAGTAGGAAAATGTTACCATGGAAAATATTAGATGCATGTAACACACATCCATATTATATTATATTATTATTATTTAAACTATTAGATCGATTTCCAACAAATTTGCACCAAACATGTCAATTAGGTCTGTATAATCTATTGATGCACGAAAAAATGTTTTTAAACATTTTGAAAAACAACCCCTTTTTGCCCCAAACCCCCCAAAAATCAGTTATTATTATTATTATTACCTAAACGAGAATTTTTAGAAAGATGCTGTTTTTTGCATATGGTAGGGTACATTAAGGGCTACAAATAAGCCAAATTTTATCAAAATCGTTAGAGCCGTTTTTGAGAAATTTGGATTTTTCCCGTTTTTTTTGCCATTTTTGGGGGGTAAAACCCCTTAAAAATTAAAAATTTGAAAAAATGAAAAATACGCCTGGTGATATTACAGAAGTACACCCATATACCAGATTTTATTAAAATCGGACTGTTGGTATGGTCTCCAGCTACAGAGACACATCCTTACAGACACACGAACAGACATCACAAAAAAAAAACACTTATTTTGGCTCAGGAAACACCAAAACAAATAATTCCACCAAAAATATTTTTGGGTTCAGGGAGCGCCAACACAGATAGTTCCACTAAACATTTTTTTGGGGTTCAGGGAGCACCAAAACAGATAATTCCACTAAAAATTCAAATTCGAAAAATTGGACGAAAACTACGTATAGGGTGGAGAAAGTAAAAGCTATTGGTTTTGAAGAATAATAAACTGATTATAAATCATTTTGCTGTCAAGTTGCTATGGTAACGAATGTAAATATACATGTGTTGCTAAACTTTTTATAAGAACGTCTGTTTTTGTGATTAACGGTATTGAGTTAATGCAAAAAAGGATGTTCAGTTTTTCCGGGAAATTTTTCAAATGCTTCTTTCCATAAAAAAATAATTCGAATTATTACGAACATTTTAAAACAAAAAATATCAAAATTGGTCAAGCCGTTCTCAAGTGATGCGCTTACCCACCGACAGGATTTCATTTTCATTTATATAGAGGTAAACTAGCGCAATAAATAAAAATTTTATTATAAAATTAATATTGATAAAAATTACTTCTTAAGAACCCGAATATAAAGTGAACTATATGAAGCTAGAAAGTTTCCACTTCTGACGACTGCCTGTGCTTTTCCTTTTGAAGTACCGCGCACTGTAGCCTCAAAAGGTTCTGATTTTATTGCATTTTCATACGTTTGAAATGAAAGGTTCTTCTTTATAAATGACTTTATAAGTGCTGCACGTGTGTCTATTCAAATTGTAAATGTATGTCAAGGTCACAGATGAAATGTATGGCAATTCATTGCAGTCGTTCTGCATATTCATTGTGTTGAATTTATACCGAGGCAAGTTGATGGTAAAAAATAATTTTATTTTGATCCGTCTTAGTTTAAATTTAATACTAGGGGCTCTGCCCCAAGACGCTTCGCGTCCCAACCTGCGTTCGGCCTCAGATGACTGCTTCGCTTCGTTCGCAGTTGGAAAATTCGCTAGAGAATCTCGTTAATCTTCTGTCAACTAAAATTATGAAACCAGGCTTAACTATATTAACAGTAATTGCAAGATTAATTATAACCTCAAATACATGCTTTAGAAACGTGAGAGGCTTTCATTACGATTTTAGTCCTAGTTCTACTATCTTCTGTCAACTAAGGTTTTGAAACCAGGCCTAAATATAGTAAAAATTATTGCAGGATTAACATAACCTCAATACAATGTTTCAGAAATGAGCCAGGCCTATATTACAAAATTGACTATTAGAATTTATCCATCTTTGCCAAGTTTACCTTTTTTTGACAAAATAAATTGTTAAATCAGGCCCAATTTATTCTAATTCCAACGTGCTAAAACAGTATAAATTAGCTTGTTTTTTTTTTAAGTAATTAAAAACTGTGCAATGAACAGCTGATTTTGGATAATACTCAATCTCAGTTCTATTCCACTCTATTTCCAACGTGCTAAAACAGTATAAATTGGCTTATTTTAAACAGCTGTTTGGATCGCTTTATTTAATATTTCGTTGTTATTTTGTAACCAATATGGCAACCCATAAGACCCTATGTTAAAATTTTCCACTTTTAAATTAAATTTTCTCAAAAAATTGCGTTTTTTCACGAAATACAACTATATAGGTGCACTTAAAAATCAAAACTACACCTAAATACAAAATGTCTTTGAATTCGTTAGAGCCGTTTTCGAGATCCGCGACAGATACAAAGATAGACATACAAGAATTGCTCATTTAAAGTAAATAGGATTTCAAACTGTTCTTAATATAATTCATAATTCGGTATTTTCACAATTTTCTTTATGATATTGCTCTTCCTGTTCTAATTCTTTTTCGAACTCTTGTGAATGTTAGTACATTTCTTCTGCGGGTTTTCCGTACATTTGGTACATTTTAGAATTCCTAAAGGTTATCTGTCTGTCTTGTAAAAATACTCACTAATGTTCTCTTGTAATTCCTTTCTGATTTCGGTTGTAATTATTCCTGTTAGTTTTTCTTTTATGGAACGAACTTCCTCAACGCGGGTTGCGGTAGGAGTTAACAAATATAAAATGTAATGCTTAACCGAAAAAAGTGTTATTTATTGTTTGCTAAGGCAATTACAAGTAGAAAATACGCGTAACGAAAAAGCGCTATCAAATTGGTCTAGCACTTATTTCATGGATCCTAGCAGATATAATTTGTATAATAACTTCATACATACAATAATTTTAGATTAGTCATAGACTGATGAACGAACATTTTATGTTTATTGAATGTATTTACAATGAATGGACATTTAACTGTGTTTACCATCTTCGCTTTGATGTTATAATTAATTCTACACCTTTATTATAATAACAGTAAAAGTATGGAAACAGTAAATATTTGTATACAAAACAATCTAATAATAAACGGCAATTGAAAGATTAAAATTATGTGTGTATGTTGCCGTTAAGGCTGGTAAAAGAATTGAAGAAAAGGCGTGATGAACTTCGTTCCTGACGGGGGTCCCACGACCGCACACATTTACTTTTTTGTGTTATATTCTTGTCTTTGATCTGGTTTGTTGAAATAAGGGTTTTGGGTATTTTGGTGTTTAGGTTGGAAAATTTTGTTTTGTATGAACCTTTGCATTTAAATAGGTTTGTTTACTGTATATTATTTTGAAACAATTTTGAATTTTGGGAAACCATTTTTAACATATTTAAAACGTCTTCTAAACTGTTTGGATCTTTTGTTCTCATTAAGGATCCTACATGTTCGTGCAATTTTTAAAGTACCCTTAGCGCTAATTTTTGTATTTCACACAAGCACATAACACATTGATGGAAAAATGTCATGAATGCGTCCAAACATTTATTTAGTTATGAAAACATAACAAGATGATGAAACGTCTCGCTCCTTTTCTAACGTCATTACCAAAAATACATGAACCCAACCGTCCAATTAGACAACTCTCTTACACCAACCTACAGAGTAGAAAAAACTACGATTTAATAACGAAATTAATTCGACCACGCAGCTGAACCGCCGACGTGAGTTGAGCAAATTTTCAAGATTAAGTTTATAGGCCTATGTTTTAGGGTTTCAACAAACAATTTGGGAAATAGGTCTATTCACGACGGTGCTGAATAGCTGCCCATGTACGAAATATATTATAATTTGTTTGCACCTAAACCTCCAGCTTCGACTCGCACGCTCCTTCTTTCGACCTTTCGGCCTGGGGTTGTGAGCTTCGCTTCGCTCGCAGCGTAAAAACTCGTCCGTCAGCCTCGGATGAGAAGATGCCCCCAAGGTAAAATCCACCACGTGGATTCATAGTACGCAGTGTGAAACGAAGTATTTCAACCTAATCGTTTACCAACTTGTGTACGCATGCGTGATCTGACTTTGTGGTAGAATGGTTTAACAATGTGAAACAGTGTTGGACACATTTTGTTTGCCCACCAACATGAGCTCTAATTTATTGCTGACCTTATTGCTAAGCCTATGTACATATTAACCATTTCCGTGGAAAACAATGGAAAGCTGCAATGTAATGGTTTCATTAAAGGTCTTTAACTAAACGTGATTGGTTGATAACATCCCGCATCCAGGTTAGTACTTAGACTTATACCCACACAGTGTTAGTAAAGCAGTGTTCAACTACCTTCATTGTTTTTATTACTGAAAATAGGTAAAACTTTGTATTTATCTTGTGTCGCATAACAGGCATTTTTCATTACAATCTGACCCTCTATGATGTCTGGACGCTGGCGGAGAAGGGGGTTAACAGTTTTAAATGCATAGGTATGTCGGGTAACACACGGTTGTAAAGATTATCTAAAGAGAGACAGAATGGCGCAAACTAGAGCTTTGTATCTCGCTTCGTTTCAAAGTAATGGACAATCAAAGTTATGGGAAATTGTATTTTACTTTCTTACTATACTATACTATAGTATAGACAAACTATAGTGATCGCAAAAGAAATCGATGTAGGGATTTTTGTGGAAATATCCGTTCTGGGACCCCCTGAGTCCAAAAATATGGTTTTTACAAAATTTATAGAGCGAAAACTATCGATTTCAAACAAATTTGCACCAGGCATGCCAAGTAAGCCTGTATAGATGCACGAAAAATGGTTTTGAAAATTTTTGAAAAACAACCCCCTTTTCGGCAAAAAAAACCCCCAAAAAAATCAGTTATTATTTTTTTTATAAAAAAACGGTTCTAACGATTTTGATAAAATTTGTCTCAATTGTAGCATTTAATGTACCCTACCATATGCAAAAAACATCATCTTTCTAACAATTCTCGTTTAGCTAATAATAATAACAACAACTGATTTTTAGGGGATTTTTGACCATAAAGGGGGTTGTCTTTCAAAATGTTTCAAAACTTTTTTCGTACATCCATACAGACCTAATTGACGTGTTTGGTGCAAATTTGTTCGAAATCGATCGAATAGTTTTCTCTCTAGATAATAATAATAATATTTATTAGTTAATCTGATACTTTAATAAATCGCCTCTCCTACCCCACCTACAAAATTATGAAGTCGCTGTGAATCCGTTTAATAATTTAAATATGTTTGTGAGAAAGTATGTGCCAGTTCCTGGTACCGTTTATTTGATTATAACATCGCAGCAGGTTATGAAATGGTCGAATAAGTAGGTTGACGGAGGAAATATATAAAAAAAAAACATTTGTAGGCCTATTTGTTAAACATTTTTATTTACATACGTTATTATATATTTAGAGAAAGATAGAAATTATATCTTTTAATTGATGTTTTTTTCATATTGATAGATCAAATGATTTAGAAGGTATTAATATTATAGTGAAGAAATTATTAATTTAATTTGTTTATATGTTATACGAAGATTTACGAATGATTCCAAAGTTAAACGAATAGGTAGTACCTTCTTTAAATTTATATAAACAAATATATTTACGATAAAGGTTCTATTTATATACAGTTTATAACCTCAAAGCAAATATTATAACGTATATTATAGCATTCATTAGTTCTATAACTCATATTTAAAAAAAAATCAACTTCGCAAGAAATTATAACGATTGAATTTGTGAACATAACCCCAAACTACAATCTACACTGGATTTGTTTTAGTATTACAGATGATGGGTGAAATCAGCTGTTATATTATACGTCACTCACGTACGTACGGACGTACACTCGCTTTTATATTAGTTGATAATCAACAGTCGACATTTCCGCTGGCTAAAGGAAACAATATGCAACACCAGATGTTTAAATTATTATAATACTAGGTTTTTCCGTTGATACGGTATTGGCTTTTACCATGCTTTTACCCAACCTAAACGAAAACTGTTGGTTGTGAAGAATAATTTACTACCTGGTTCTAAATTTTCCAATTTGGTTGCTATGCACGTAAAATACTTGCTGGAAACAAGTTTTCGCCTAACATGAAATTGTGTTTTTGATCGAAATCAGTTATTTCATTTATAAGTAGCTGCTACCTGCGGTTTCGCTCGCTCAAGTAATTAAATAATAAAAGGACTATCGGGTAAATATTGTACCTTACCATTACACCGATAAAAAAACCCGCACATTTTATATCCGAGTTTTGTGGTCCAAAAACGCACAGCGAGCTTCGCCCAAATTTATCAACGTATTATTTAGGACAACGTAAATCATTAGATACGCCCCAATATACGCTAAAAATCCCGTTTTTGGCCAGTTTGTAACCCCCGAACGATCATAACAATTACAAATCAATTTTGAATAATAATTTAATATACAGAGTGTTCATAAAGTCCCTTTAACCTCCTTTACCATTTTTGTTATTGAAAATAAGTTAGCAAAACTTTGTACAGGCCTATATCTTGTATTGCAAACAGGACAAATTTGTTTCACATTTCTGAACTTTTATGATTTTAGGGGGCTTGACGGGGGTGGGTGGTAAACAATTTCAAATATAAAGGTAGGTCATGTAATACACCATTGAAAAGTTTATTAAAAGAAAAACAGAATGGCGCAAACTATGGCTTAGTTGCTTCGTTTCAAAGTAATGGACAATCAAATCAAATATCAAACATCTGAAAAATGATATCATAACATCAAAGCAGGTTATTAATTTGTTGATATTAGAAATATGTAGGTTGTACGTTATTGTCTAGAACATTGATTGTCCGTTACTTTGAAACGAAGTAAGATATTAAGCTCTAGTTTGCACCATTGTGTTTCTCTTTTAATAGGCTTTTCAATGGAGTATTACATGACCTGCCTTTATATTTGAAATTGTTAACCACCCTTACCCTAAGCCTCCCAAAATCATAGAGTTTCAGGTAGCCCTATGTCAAAAAATTTGTCCTGTTATTCAACACAAGATACATACAAAGTTATGAACATTGTATATTTAACGGTTAAACCGGTAAATTAAAACACGGAAGAGCTTGTTAAAAAGTGTAAACTTTTTATCCAAATGTTTTATTTTATAATGGACGCGAATCACGTCCGTTCACAAGATATCAAATTTTCCCCATATTTTTACATTTTAAAATATTAACCGTAAATATTTTTGGGATAAAATGTAGCTTAGATTAATATCTGAAGATTCTTATACATGCATATGAAACTTTCAAAGTTTAGGTGAAATTGATTCAGCCATTCCGGAGATTAACCCAGACAAACAAACATACAGACAGACAAACAAAAAATAAAAAAGATGTGTATAGGTTTTGGTAAAGTGTGATTAACCATATGCTTAGAAAAAAGTATTTATTTGAAATCACAGTCAGTCACTTCAATTTTATTTATAACTCCGCTGTGACTCGGGTCGAAGCAAATGCAAACAGGTTATTTTATATAAATAGGGCCTACTATTAAATTAATCTACTATTAAATCTAATGTCTTATTTATTTTTAATTAGGATGTAACATAGTGGTTTCTTATTTAAAAAATCCTTAATTCATTAAGGGTTTATTCTCTAGCTTTAAGGAAAGTATAACAATCAACATTTGTAGAGGGGTTATTACTATATTTATTTTCACCCCTTAGCAGCACGCGACAAAATGCAAATCTAGTTGACTTTTTCTATGTACACTATAGTGATCGCAAAAAAAATCGATGCTGAGATTTTTGTCTAAATATCCGTTTTAGGACCCCCTGAGTCCAAAAAAGTGGTTTTTACAAAATGTCTGTCTGTATGTCTGTCTGTATGTCTGTCTGTATGTCTGTCTGTATGTATACAAAGCTAGAGATAAAACTGTTCAATCGATTTCAACCAAACTTGCACCAGACATGTCCAGTAGGCCTGTATAGATGCAAGAAAAAGGGTTTTGAAAATTTTGAAAAACAACCCCCTTTTTGGCAAAAAAACCCCCAAAAAATCAGTTATTATTTTTTTATAAAAAAACGGCTCTAACGATTTTGATAAAATTTGGCTTATTTGTAGCCTTTTATGTGCCCTACCATATACAAAAACCCGCATCTATCTAAAAATTCTCGTTTAGCTAATAATAATAAAAATAACTGATTTTTGAGGTTTTTTTGGCCTAAAGCGGGTTGTTTTTCAATATTTTTCAAAACCTTTTTACGTGCATCTATAAAGACCTAATTGACGTGTTTGGTGCAAATTTTTTCGAAATCGATCGAATAGTTTTCTCTCTAGATAATAATAGTAATATTTATTTGTTAATCTCCTACCCCACCCTACAAGTCACAGTGAATCTGTTTGGTAATTTAAATGTGTTTGTGAGAAAGTATGTGCCAGTTCCTGGTACCGTTTATTTTTATTAATTTAATTGTATTAATAAATACAATTTTCTATTATGAATATATTTTGACTCAATGTAGTACAAGTACGTAAAATTTAGACTATTTTAAAGATTATAGTTAATGCTTGCAATGTGTCAACTTCCCTTTACTGTATCATAAGTCATAAAATAGACATCATTGTTCAAACCGCTTTATAGGTTTAGTGGCCAGTGCTATGATTGCGAAAGGAGCAGTGTACACATGTTTCAAATCGCCCAATTGGCCTTTCAAATAGTTAATTGTAATTTAGGAATCCTACTTGTTAATAAAAAACAAAGAATGTATGTGTACAATGTTATTTAAAAAATTGATTTTGTTTCAGATAGATTTACAAACAAAATGGCGCAGCTCATTAGAGCTATGGAGTTGCAAGGTAACTGCAGTAAATATTCAAGTAATAATTATATAAGGTACAGGTAAAATAAGGTTTTAATTGGAATTAGTAAACACAGGTGAGATATTTTGCCCGCAGGTTGTTTTTGACATAAAAATTGTACGAAAGTCAGCCAATTTCCCACCTCCGGATGGATGTTTGGGAGGAGAGGGTTAAACGTTTATAAAAAAATGTTTTTTTTTTAGTGGGCAAACTGTGGTCTTTTTTAATAAACATTACATTGTAAATAAACGGTACCATGAACTGGCACATACTTTCTCACAAACATATTTAAATTACTAAACAGATTCACTGTGACTTGTAGGGTGGAGTAGGAGAGTTTTTTTTTTTAAAGTTGGAGATTAACTAATAAATATTGTTATTATTATCTAGAGAGAAAACTATTCAATCGATTTCGAACAAATTTGCACCAAACTCGTCAATTAGGTCTTTATAGATGCACTTAAAAACGTTTTAACAATTTTTGAAAAACAACCCCCTTTATGGCCAAAAAACCCCAAAACCCAGTTATTATTATTAGCAAAACGAGAATTTTTAGAAAGATGCGGGTTTTTGCATATGGTAGGGCACATTAAAGGCTACAAATAAGCCAAATTTGATCAAACTCATAAGAGTCGTTTTTTTAATAAAAATATAATAACAGATTTTTTGGGGGTTGTTTGGCCAAAAAGGGGGTTGTTTTTCAAAAATTTTCAAAAATTTTCAAAACCCCTTTTCGTGCATCTAAAACAGGCCTACTGGACATGTCTGGTGAAAATTTGGTTAAAATCGATCGAATAGTTTTCTTTCTAGCTTTGTATACTTTTACTAAAGTTGTAGATTAACTAATAAATATTATTATTATTATCTAGAGAGAAAACTATTCGATCGATTTCGAACAAATTTGCACCAAACACGTAAATTAGGTCTTTATAGATGCACGTAAAAAGGTTTTGAAAAATTTTGAAAAATTTTGTAAACAACCCCCTTTATGGCCAAAAAAAACCCAAAAATCAGTTATTATTATTAATATTAGCTAAACGAGAATTTTTAGAAAGATGCGGGTTTTTGCATATGGTAGGGCACATTAAAGGCTACAAATAAACCAAATTTTATCAAAATCGTTATAGCCGTTTTTTTATAAAAAAATAATAACTGATTTTTTGGGGGTTTTTGGCCAAAAAGGGAGTTGTTTTTTAAAAAATTTCAAAACCGTTTTTCGTGCATCTATACAGGCCTACTTGACATGTCCGGTGCAAATTTGTTTGAAATCGATCGAATAGTTTTCGCTCTATCTTTGTATACATACAGACATACAGACATACATACAGAAATACAGACATACAGACATACAGATATACAGATATGCAGACAGACATTTTGTAAAAACCACTTTTTTGGACTCAGGTGGTCCCAAAACGGATATATCCACAAAAATCTCAACATCGATTTTTTTTGCGATCACTATACTTTCTCTATACTATAGTATAGTGAGAAAGTAATATATTTCGATACATACATCGATAACATAGATAACATTACATACATTGAGATTGAAATAGACGCTACTATTACCAATAATTCGAATTATGCCACGAGTTGTAATTTCACCATTAATTTTTAAATAATCAGCAATCAACATTTAAAACGAATTTTGATACCATAAAAAACAGAATTTATGTGACTTCATAGGAACTATACCACTTGACGTTCTGTTGCAGACCCGAGAGTAACGCACTTGCCTCTAATGGGTTCACCTCTTCCTATGCTCGCCATAGTCGCAGCTTACGTCTACTTTGTGAGGTATTTAGGGCCCAAGTTCATGCAGAATAGATCGCCCATGGAAATCAGGAGTGTGATGATAGTTTACGACATTATCGTTATATTACTTAATTTTTATATTGTACAACAGGTTAGTTAGATACATCTATCCCTGATATAGCTTAGAACAGTGTTCCTTAACCTGGGGGTCCCACAAATGGGGTTTGGGGTTCAATTTTTATTATTATAAAATAAACGCATTTATTAAACACTCACTTATTATAAAATACAGTTTTAGTTACTTTCAGGGCGGTTCCAACATCTAAACTATCATACAACAAAGACAATCACTCATTATAATGGAGGGGAGTAGTAAGTACCCTTTCTTGGGTCCGACAGGCGGGCGGGGAAGTGGCGCCAGGCGGGAGGGGAAGTGCGGGGTGTGCAGGTGTGCATTTTTAATGAGTTGCAGGTGTTCATTTTTTAATGAGCTGTCAACGTTATTAATGGGTGATGAAAGATAATTGATGTGTTATAGGGGGGTGAGGGAGCTGTCAATTAGGTTTAATTAGGTTTTTCCCCGTACTTGGGCACACAGGAATTATGGGGATGAGGGATTTTTTTAATTAGCTGTCAACGTTATTAATGTGTGATGAAAGATGATTGATGTGTTATAGGGGGGTGAGGGAGCTATCAATTAGGCTTAATTAGGGTGTCCCCGTACTTGGGCACACAGAAATTTATGGGGATGAGGGATTTTTTAATGAGCTGTCAACGTTATTTATGGGTGATAAAAGACAATTGATTGGTTATGTTGTATCATAAGGATATGTGTCTAGCTCACCAGTTAACCAATTATAAATATATAGAATGTTATGTAATTATATCAGTTGAGTTAATGGAAACTTTGTTTAATTATCAATTCTCATGTGTTGTAGCGGGGCCCTCAGGATGCGGAAAATCACAATTTGTAATTAATTTTCTAAAACATATGCCTATGTTATGTAATGTCGAGTTTAAAAATATATACTGGCATTATGCTGTATGGCAGCCGTCTTATGAAATTAATAACATACCGATAATATTTCAAGAAGGTTTGCCCGACATGAATTCAGTGGATCCAAAACCACCTAACCTAATAATAATAGACGATTTGATGCGCGAATCTAATAGCAGTGTTGTAGATATATTTACAAAAGGTTGTCACCATAGAAACATTAGCGTATTTTTCATTACACAAAATTTATTTCATCAAGATAAAGGTCAAAGAGATCCTCTCCCCTATAAACCTAAGGCTAAAATCAACTCTCTCTTTTAATGCAGGTGGATCCATGACTAAAAATAAATCCAAACCCCCACCACCCAAAAACTTTGACTAAACATAAATCCCATCACCACCTTTTTTAAACCTTACCCAAGGTTACCCTCTCCCCTATAAACCTAAAGCTAAAATCAACTCTCTCTTTTAACGCAGGTGGATCTATGACTAAAAATAAACCCCAATCCCATATAAACCTAAGGATGAACACAACTTTCTTTTATTTTTGAAATCCTAATACAAGGTTTCACCAAGGTTTTATTTTTTGTTACCGCAGGGTGACCCCTTCCCAGACACCCCACACCTCAAAAATTCCTCAAATAACCCCATTCCTCTCACAAACCTTAGATTTTGAACCCTTACAAAAAAAAACTGGTGTCTCAAATTTATTTTAATTTTTGATAACTTAACCCAACCTAAACTTTCTTTATATTATTAAGATTACCGATTTAAATATTATATGTGAATTCAACACTATAATTGAACTGTTGTCAATTTAAAAACACGTTTTTAAGTTAAACAAGGAAATTATTATTCTTTGGTTAAGGTAACACTATAATTGAACTGTTGTCAATTTAAAAACACGTTTTTAAGTTAAACAATTATTATTCTTTGGTTAAGGTAATTTTTTAAATATTTTAAAACAGTTTTTTTTCAAAAGTAATATGTAAATAACATACACAAATCTTGACGGGTAAGAATAGTTGGTAGGCATACCGTTTTAAAAGTAGCTATAGGAAAATAGAAATATTTAAACTAAACTAAAAAGAAACTAACCTATACATCGTATGTTTAAAATTTATTATTTTTAATAAAATGCCGGGTTTTAGTTTCAAAATTACTTTTAGATACTAACGAACGAACAATAAAGAAGAAATAAAATACGAATGTATTCAGTAATTTATGAACTCGAGATAATAATAACTTAATATTATACATTTTTGTGAAGGAGGATTATTTGGTTCTCTATAGTATATAAAATAACCAAAACTGTCAGTCCAGATTGAAAAAAAAAAAACAAACAAAAAAACAAATATTTGTAACTCCTAACTTTTTAAATATAATTTGAACAGTCGTACGAAAAAACACAATTTGTAATATTATTCTATTGTAATAAAAATTCTATATAACATTGAGTTTAAAAATATGTTTTGTCCTTATACGTTTAAAACATATAAGTTATTTCTTTTAAAAAACTTTTACCAGATATGAACTCGATTAATCATATACTTTTTTACAAAAAGGTTGTAACCATAGATAAATTACCCTGTTTTATTTTTTCATTACAAAAATTTTATTTATTAAGGTAAAAAACTTTAAAATAATATATATTATTTTTTCACAGTTTTGAAAATTTTCATGCTTGAATGGAGATATATTAGTAATGAATTTAGTTTAATCAAGATTTATATATTTTTTAAACCCTCGGTATAGGGTTTCAATAATACTTAATCATTAAAATTACCATAAGTAATGTTTGATCCGCGGATGTTTGATCCTATTAGAAAAATGGAACAAGGGGTTATGAAGGTTAGAAAAATAGAGTACATTTTTGTGAAGGTGTATTCATAAATTGAAAAACAAATATTTTTGTAAGTCAAATTTTTAAATGTATACCGAACCCTTTTAAGAAGAAAAAGAAACTCACTTTGAATAACTATTATAACAAATTATATATAACACTGAGTTTTAAAATATATTTTTTTTGCCCTTATGCGAAGTAACAATATTTTAAACATATTTGTTATTTTTGAAAAGTTCACAATTTGTAATAACTATTATAACAAAATGTGTCTGTAAATTATTTTAGATTGCACTTGACGATCTCCTCCAAAATAATCCATAGAAACAGTGAAACTGAGTAAGACATTACAGGGAAGAATCTAATTCTATCGAAATGCCTTCAGGCACATTAGAAAAGGTGGTACAGAATTAACCGACCTTAGCCAACCTTGAAATAATTACACAACGGTGTTATGTTAAACATCGTAAATTAGTTTATAAAATATATAGAATGTTGTTAGAATATTCTGACTGAAAACACGATTTAAAGTTAAACAAGGAAACTAATATTCTTTTATTAAGGAACCTTTTTTCGAAATATTTCAAAAACAGTTTTTTCAAAAGTAATACTCAGTAAATAATATGAACTGGATTTTGGTTCTCTATAGTATATTTTACTTTGATCTTTGAAAACAATAGTTATTTTGTTCAAATTATAATCATACGTAAGTATTAAAAATAAAATATTAAAATGGTACAAATAATATAAATGGTGATTTTTTTTTAAATTTCCAACTTGTTTAAAATATATTTAAGATATAAAACCTAATTCCACCAAAATTAAAATCAAATATTTGTAAATCATAACTTTTTAAAATCATCGAAACTCTGCTTACGAAAAAAAAACACAATTTGTGAAAAGAGTTTATAAAAAATTTCTATATAACCATTGAGTTGAAAATATTGTTTGTTTTTATAAGTAATAGTAATAATTTTATAATTTTTTAAATTATCAGTTGTTTTTCAAAAAGGTTTTACCAGATATGTATTCAACTAATCTTACATTTTTGTACAAAAGGCTGTAATCACAGAAAAATTACCCTATTTTGTTTTCTATTTCTATAAACAAATTGTAGCCTATTTTTATTAAGGTGAAAATCTTAAAACTTATATTATTTTTTCACAGTTTTGAAAATTTTTATTTATGAGTGGTGATATACAGTATTAGTAATGAATTTATTTTAATAAAGATTTATATTTTCTAATTTATAACATGAATAAAAAAGGCGATTTATCTACCACTGACTTGAAATATATTTACAACCGCTGAAAACCCTAAACTACTTAGGGTGTGGCAAAACCATCATGAAAGAGTCCAATAAAGTCCTCTAAAATATAACTTATCTTTATTCGAATTTTGAAGAAATGTTTTCATAAGGAATACAAATTGTAAATTATACATTTTTAAGAGTTAAGTCAGCATACGTTTATTGTTTATACTTGATTTATATAATAAATAAGAACGCATCGACTTATGTTATTTTTGAAACATTAAAGTGCAGTTATATAATTTCTAAATGGTTCACTCAATATTACATTCTTTATTTTCAGAAATCCCGAATAATATGGACTCTTGGTAAAACAAACGTCCCATATAGCTGTTATGCAACTGCAATATTTAAGACTTTTAATAAATATTTTGAAATCATACAACAACTATAAGAGATAACTATTCATTAAAGTAGTTGACATTAGAAACGTTGGGGTTGACTTCGAAAATCTTTCATAAATAGCATGGTTATTGTTTGATGGATGCTAGTATTATTTTGTAGCGTTTCGTGTTTAGTTATTGTAATTAATGTAATAATTGACTTCCAAGGTTTTAAGAATAACTCTAACGAATTTATAATAAAGGAATTAGCAATAACATCTACAGATAGGAAATATTGTCAGCACTATATATATTGTCGGACCGCTTTTCGAATTTAATACGTTATCCAACTTCAGGAAAAGAGAATGTAACTGGTTAGCTCATAATTATCATGGTTTAAAGTGGGGCGACGGTTCGACCAGTTAT
>JAGFPH010007524.1:16888-44418 GCA_018207615.1 Philaenus spumarius | reverse complement strand
TCGGCACAAACGAATAAGGCCCGAGAGCGAGAGGCACTAAATTAAGACTTCCGACTTGTACGTTTAATTTTAACACAACGATGGATTGAATACAACAAAACACACTCAATCAATCATTCAGGTTTCGAATGAGAAAACGTTTGGCAGAATTAAATATTATTTATTGCACTACCTGGAATATTTAGTATTATAATGCCGCATAACTACCGATCTACCGATTACTATAATACTATTAATGAAAGGCAGTGGATAATTTTGAAATAATTTTCGGTAGGCATATTTTTCTTGTGAAAAATACATCAGATTTTAACATTAAAGGTTTGTTTTGGGTAAAAATCGTGTCTGTTTAAAACTCATTTTTTAAAGTCGTTTTTAACTTGTTCTTTAAATCATGAGACGATAGTTCAGATATAATGACTTTGGTAGAGCACAGTCATTTTAATCTGTTCCTATGTACGTCGTTCCCTCCCCCACTCCTCCTTAAAAGTAACCACTCATAAACAGACTAACCACATGTTCCACCATTATGGACTCAATAAGAGAAACGATTGAAATTAAAAGTTTAATACTCAAGTCATAAAAAAACCCTCAACTGAACTTAACTGCTTCTTTCTTAAATTCACAATAAATCTAATCTGCGCACAATACGTCAGCTGTTACGTCTTACACGCCTAGATCAAATAAATTACAGTTTTATTTCGGAAATGTAAATAATTTAAGTATCACGCGAATATTTATATACTTGGAAAAGTTACAAGATCAAAGACGAACAGTGTTTTTTAGAGATTGATAAAGTGTTTGGTAAAAGACGAGAGTTTATTTGTACAAAACATATCCGTTTGAAGTTTTACAAAGTCTGGGAAAATTATGTGTGGACTATGTAAGAACTGCGGACTGTTTTATTTGCTATCAGGCTATCTAGGATTATACATGACATATATGTTTTACAACCCGCGCGTTGAATCAGTGAAATTTTACAGACTTTTAAATCGAGAATAGTTCTGCGTAGAATAATCTAGATCTACATTTTACGCAAAAATAATCAGTACTGACATTGTAATAGTCTTAAGAGTATTATTTTGGGATAAATATACAAAGTAAAAAGAAGCTGAAAACTAGCTTTTAATACAAATGTGTTCTATAGGCCCTCCATTAAGTTTTAGGGCAACTCTCGTAGCCTTGTTGAAGATATTTGAACATGTAGGTGAAAAGGGATTGTTGCATGCTTCTAACATATTATTTCTTCACGACGATCCAGGGTGGTGAACGGTGGTTCATTTCGCAAAATACTTTCTTTTGTCATTCCCCACACATCAGGGAGTGAAAGGTCGATGGAGTGGAATGGGTATGGACATTTTTATTCCTCTTGAAAAGGCGGTTGTCAAACTTTCTTTGAGAAAGCAACAGTGGCTACAGCGGTGTGACTGGTGGCGTTATCTTCCTGGCATTAAAAGCCAAACTTCTAGCACCTAAAATCTTCTCCGGATCTCTTCCAAAAGGTTGAAGGATGTTCTTTTTGTAACTTATCTGGTTCACAGTAACAGCATTCCCGCTATCATTTTCAATGAAATAGGACCCAGTATGCCTCTCCTTCATACAGGCCACCATACTGTTACGCATTCACTAGACTGTGGCTTCTCTACGACACACATTGTCACAGCGCGTGCGTTGAAAACGTGATGTTTGTTTGTTGATGAAACCGTACATTTTGTAGGAACTCAGGGGTTTCATTGATCATTGCTAACATTGAGGCTTAAAACTATTCTTTTTATCCCTTATATTTAAAGGTTGACAAATTTGTATTCTCTTCGGCAATCTACCAAAGGGTTTAAACATTCTTACCAAAGACGTATCGTGGTTTTCACTGGTATTGGCTGTTTATGGACGGCTTACTTACCCTTTACGATGAGTGAAAATACTACCATTTCAACGGAACTTGTCAACAACAGTTATCATTACGAATTTATTTGGCGGATGTTTGTGAAATCGTTCTTGAAACTCTACAGCAGTTCAAAATAAACTGGTAAAAATCGAGCGTGTTTGAGGGTGCTTTTGGCGATCGAGTTAAACTGGAATCAGTAAAATCGTATACATCCAGTATCCAGTATAGTTCTGCGAAAATAACGGTTGATCTTTACAAGTGGGTTACTACTAGCATCTCGGAAGTGATTGATATTACATTAAAGTTTAAATGGGATACTTTACCTAATTTAATGTGGGCAATAAACGCCATTTTTTAAAAAAATGGCTGCAATTATAAAACATAGCGCCCAACCTGAAAATGTACTACAGTAAAACTAATTTGGATTCCGTTTACGAATTTTACAAATAATTTTTAGAGTTTTATATTCTTTTTGCATTTTTTTTTAGAATCCCAACCGTTCTCGCGTAAATTGAATTTGTAATTATAATTATTTGATTTTTAAAAGGCTAAAGTTAAGTAGGTACAAGTATAAGTGTGTGAAGGAGCTATAAATATATTTCTATTTAGAATATACTTGAAATTGTGTTTTATTAAGCCATAAATTTAAAACGTAACACTAATATTTTAATGGACGTTCAAGAGTTATTGATAAAAACTGACAATTTTTTTGTAAAAATGTGTACTTTCAATAAAAAATTTAAGCCTCGGCGTCTGCTAATCTCTTACTTGCCGGTCCCCTAGAAAGAATTGCAAGAGTGAGTGAACGAGACGACTTTTGTAGGTTGACTAGTAGCACCACAGACAATGTACACAATTAAAAGTTTTAACGAGTGTCCTTAAACATACCTTTTTATTTAACTAAACAATTTATTAAAAGTTGTTGAAGTCTATTCTTTCAATTATGAGGTATAAGACACATGACACTTAAGAACAATTTAAGAAGTCGAACAAGTTTTTACGATGAAAAATAGTTCGATCACGCAGCTGAACCGCTGACGTGAGTTGAGCAAATTTCCTCCCAAAAAAATTAGGGTTCTACCAACTATTTTGGAAATTGGTCTACTCACGAAGGCGCTGAATAGCTGCCTCCGAGTACGAAATATATCAGTAGAATTTGGTTGCACTTATACTCTAGCGATCTTAACTCGCGATCTGCTTCGTTCTACTCGCAGCGGAAAAACGAGTTGCGAGTTTGCTTGCACCTCGAACTAGCGGCCTCGGATTATGGACTTTTAAGATAATTTTAGGGTACCTATATCGTATTTTAAGTTTTGAACGATTTTGGGGAACTAGAAAAATGTGTAGAAGTGTAGAATATTCTCCTATGTTTATTTTTTAGACAAAACGTCTAATTCCAGTACGAAAAATCTAAAAAAACCTTAACTACCCGACAAAAAAAAGTGTTTTTTTTTTGATTTTGTTGGCTAACGAACTCGTCGGAGATACTTAGAAAATCAACGTGAACGCATGGATTGAAAATAAGTTAACACATTTTGTAGGCCTATATATCTTGTGTTGCATAACAGGAATTTTTGTTGACATATCTGAACCTTTATGATTTGGGGGGGGGGGGGGCTTAAGGGAGGTAGGAAGGGGGGTAAAAATTTCAAATATAAATGTAGGTAATTTAATACACCATTGAAAAGCTTATAAAAAGAGAAACAGAATGGCGCAAACTAGAGCTTAGTATCTCGCTTCGTTTCAAAGTAATGAACAATCAAAGTTCTGGAAAATGATATTGTTATCATAGCATCACAGCAGGTTATTAATTTGTTAATATTAGGAATAAGTAGGTTGTATGTTATTTTCCTAAGGGGGTTAAAGGGACTCTGTATATAACATTTTTAATGACACCCCGAAACGTGTTCTGACCATGACCGGTGCTCATTGACTATTCCCGACCTTAGGTCTCACTACAATAGCTCATCTTTCCTAAGGAAGTTCGATAATAACGGCCGAAACACGTTAGTACGAAGTGTATGTTTTCACTGTTTAAGGCGAATAAAACTCTTAAAAAAATGCACAGTCAACATTAATTGCAATGAAACGCGTGATTAATGTATAATTTAAAACCCTAATAGCAAAAGAATTTGTACAGAAATATGTCGCACAGCTCTATTGGGTTTGTTGCCTCTGTTTGGTCTCTATTGTCATAGTCTGCCTTTGTATTTATGTGCCTTCCTTCTACGCGGAAAGACTTTTCAAGCCACGCTTTATATTCGAGCAGCTTTTGTTTCATCCATTAGAACTTAATGACTAAGTGATGTTTATTAATTTTAACAAATCTCTCAGTTTTATTTAACACGATTCTCTTCAATTGGTCGTTATTATTTTACTACAAAGGACTGTGTACGCGTTGAATTTGTTTCGAAAGTAAAATATTATCAAATCGGAGACAGACTGCAATTAATAATAATTCGACCACGAAATGCAGACGTGAATTGATCCAACTACCAAAATTAAGTTTTAGGGTAACTTGGGAAGTTTGTCTACTCACGAAGACGTTGAGTAGCTGCCTGCGTGTACGAAATATATACGTAGAATTTATTTGCACCATAGCCTCCATCTCTGGGTCAAACTCGATCTTGCGGCCTAGAATTTTCCACTGCAACGGACAAACTCGGCTCTCTCGTGGGCCTCGTAACAGAAGCTGCCCCCCCCTCCTGGATTTGAACCTACTTTTATTTTACCTAATTTACTTTTTGAAAGATTTTGGGGAAACCAGACGGACTATAAGGTCGTGTAAAAAAATGTGTAGAATAATGTTCTACATTTGTTTAGATACAACAGCAAAAAGTTTTATTATAGTATGAAAAATCTGAAAAAATATTTTTTGTTTTTATTTGTAATATTTAACAAAATATGTTTGAATTATAATGCAGTAGCCTAAGCATTTATCGTTGATTAGTTTGTGTTTTATGTCGGTTGCTATAGTAATGAATGTAAACAATCATGTGTTGCTAAAATTGATCCTAACAGCTGTTTTATCTGATATAGGGCCTGGAGTGAATACCGAATTACACTATCTTTATCCTTTGAAATACATGTTTTGCAAAACCTTTCTTAGTGAGCGTCTATCATCCCATAAGAGTATAATAAAATTTTAAATTTTGGTATCTGTATAGTAAGTAGTTTTTCCTCCACGTAGATTCCACGTCATTCACTCAATCAGTCAGGACAAAGCCGCTTATATAATACTAGCTGGCCCGACCCGGCTTTGTTCGGATAGACAAATCAACCTGATATTAATAATTAGCCCAAGTGTTTTAGTTCATTGTAAAAAAAAAAAAATAAAAAAAATGTTCATTGTAGGCCTAACCTAAAATTATATTCAGTTTTTGATCCAAATCAGTTGTTGATCAAAATCAGCTGTTTTAAGCTTTTCATACGAACAGCTGTTTTTTGTGCCCATGATAAAATCAAAAGAAATCTTTCTTCTTCTTCCTTAAGATTGACCATCCATAAGATTAACATTGAAACTTTGAGGGCCACTGGGGCGTAGCCCTTATCACTAAGGGGTATGAAAAATAGATGCTAGCCGATTCTCAGACCTACTCAATATACTCACAAAATTTCATGAGAATCGGTCAAGTCGTTTCGGAGGAGTACGGGAACGAACATTGTGACACGAGAATTTTATATATAAGATGTATAAATATTCAGGTATTTTATTTTGTTAATCTAACACAAAAAAGCAGTTGTGAAGAATAACAAACTGATTCTAAATTTACTCAGTCGGTTGCTATGGTAGTGAATATAAATGCATTCATCAAACACATGCATTTCTACACTGAATTCCACGTTCACCGTGCAGTACGTATCTTACGGGAGAATAGGCATGCTATTACCATTACAGAGAACATCACGTTTATTGTCATACGGGTTGCGTCAACTGACCGAGCGTTGCATGGGAGTTGATGTTTTTTAGTTGGCTACTATCGCTGAGACTGTCGTAAGGATAACATGGCTTATGGGCGCTCTTTATTGCACAGTGAACGTGGCATCCAGTGTAGCTTTAGATCCGAATCACTGTTGTATCTGGTATAGGGCTGCAAAACACATAATTTTGTCCATAATTTTTTAAAAAATTTTGTACTAGAAATCCTAAATATTTCCGGGATTCAAAGTAGCCTAGTTTAGTCTCTCTAGATGCAAATAAAGGTTCGTCAAAATTAGTACAGCCATTCAGGAGATTACCCCCCACAAAAACAAAAACAAAACAACAAAAAAACAGATAGAAATTTAAAAAAAATATATGTAGGCCTGTAGGTTTTTATAACGTGTGAATAATCATATGAGCTTAGAAAAAAGGATTTATTATGAAATTACAGACAGACACTTAAATTTTACTTGTATATAGGCTATAGTTTCAGTCTAAAGTATAGCTTACATGCTCAAGTTTGTTAACAAATCTTACTCTCCATTAAAAAGAAATTACTGCGCATGCGTCGGGAACCAGGTCACCCCTATTTCAGTCCAAGTTCCTCTGCCTAATCAATTGTAATTTAAGTGAAAACAACAAAGTATACAATAATCTGTTTGCATTTGCTTTGCCACGAGTCTCCGAGGGGGAGGCGAGCGAAGCGAGCATGGGACCTTCTAATGTTAACTATAAAAAATACAGAAATTCAACAATATGAAATGGTTTCTAGCAACGTCAACATAGGCTAATTGGAGTATAGTTCTCACAAATCGATTCACTTACCGAAGACATCGGTCTCTTACAGACATTTTCTAAATTTGTTCCAACCGTATTCTAGATTGCACTGCACAAACTCATTTCTCGATTGAATACGTCCTGTCCCATTACGGAAGAGCGCAGGCCTGTGTGTCTATTTCGTTTGCCTTTTTGGATGATCCTGTTTGGAAGAGTGTACTCCCTCGGGAACTCCGAAGTAGGGAGCCGGGAGGGACAAGTCTGCCGGTGACAGTCAGAAGGTGCTTCTGACTTTCTTTTGATCTCGACTAACTCGGGTTGTCTGTGATCAAAATTTTAGTTTCACTTCGATGGAAGCTGTTTCTGGGTAACGTTAAACGTGGATTATATTGGTAGGGTTCGTATGACGAACCCTGAATTTGTTCTTTAATTTTACCACCCACATTTAAATTCACGTATGTGGCAGCCCCACCTTAAGAATTTCCTAATAAAGAGAAGAGTAAATTTTTTTTTAAATATATATTTTTATAGGGAACTTCCTACAATGAAAGTGGAGACGAAAAGCTCTTTATTCAACTTATAAATTCTTCCAAAAATAAATCCTTCGTATAAAATTGTGGGTGGGGATGTTTTCCTTCAATTAAAATTAGATTTTTTAAGTAAACATTTGCTTTTACAATAAATTTCATTATTTAATACTTTCATTATGCTAAACCGATGACTCACGTGAGTTGAGAGAATTTTCACAATAAAGTTTTTAAGTCTTAGGGTTTTAACCAACTATTTGGGAAATTAGTCTACTCACGGAGACGCTGAATATAATATTAGTAGAATTTCTTTACGCCTCATCCTCCAGTCCCGACTCACGTGCTGCTTCGTTCCGCTTCGAGGGTTTGCAACTCGACCTTGCGGCTTTGGACTTCTTCGCTTCGTTCGCATCCCGGCCGTCTGCCTCGGATCAGAAGATGCCCCCGCGGTAAACTTCCCACGTGGATTTGAGCCGGTTTCTTTTATGGTATTACAGTTTTGATCGATTTTGGGGCAACCAGGCGGGCTATAAGGTCGTGTAAAAAAACAAAATTTGCAGAATAATCTCCTTTGTTTATTTTTTTTAGATAAAACCACAAAAAGGTTCCATTTTAATACGAAAATAAACGGTATCAGTTAACTGACACAAACTTTCTCCCAACTTACTGTAGTCAAAATAATATTGTTTTTAATCATTTTATTTACTACTTTTTAGAACAAAACAAAAAAATAATATTCTACCTACGTCAATCGTATAAAAAAATTACTGTCCCAGACGAGATTCGATCGCGCGACCTTTGAATTACTGGCCGTGCTTGCTACCGTGGTGCTACTCCGTGCGGCCGCTGCCGCGATGCTAGATTGACAACACAAACCTGTTTATTTTTAACATTTCCCCATAATTATAAAACGCCGAAGTTTTGATAAAAGCGGGTGGTGTCATTTTGTTTGGCATCTTAAGCACTATAAATACTGAAAATTTGATCAAAATCGTTAGAGCCGTTTTTGAAAAATTTGCATTTTTGTCGTTTTTTATGGGTTTTTAGGGGTAAATTACCCTTAAAAATGAAAAATTCCAAAAAATGAAAAAAAACGCCTGGAATGTTTAGTACCTACATAACAAATTTCATGAAAATCGGACCAATAGTGTCCTCTCTGGTCGTGTATACATACAGACAGACTGACAGACAGACACCACTCTAAAAACACTTTTTTGGGTTCAGGGAGCACCAAAACAAAAAATTCCACTAAAAATATTTTTGGGTTCAGGGAGCACCAACACAGATAATTGCACTAAACAATTTTTTGGGGTTCTGGGAGCACCAAAACAGATAATTCAACTGAAAATTCAAATACGAACATTTTTACGAAAACAATACTTTCTCCATATACTACGTACAGGGTGGAGAAAGTAATATAAAAAACGGTTACTTCTGGTCAAAAACGTGTTTCCGGTTGTTGGATTTTTTGTTAACGAACTCGTCCGAGCGACTTTGAACGCCAACTTGTGCACCAAATTGGACATAAAAACATTTTAGAGTTAGAGTGGGAACATATATTATAGCCCATCTGGTCCACCAAAATACCATAAAAGTACCAGGTTCATACCTAGCGAAACGAGTTTGTCCGCTGCGAGCGGAACGAAGCAGCACGTGAGCCAATGCACCAAGAGCATATAACGATTGAGTAGAGTACAAAGAAAACAATCTGCTACAATATAATTTACAGAATCGATGGTGCACTCTGTCTCGCAGGAGAGTTTCCTTGCAAACTCCAAAAATAAAAGCAGGTTGACATCTATGCTAATGGAAAATCTGATGATGTAAAAATTGATTCACAGCAAGCTGTGGAGGACGCTGATATAATAATTATTACAACAGCTCTTATGTTGGCCCAGTCAAATGAATATGTGACAGTGATGGGGGAAGATAAAAGACCTTTTGGTGATTTTGAAATGGCTGAATAGCCCTGATCACAGAATGACTTCTTTTGAAATTTGTTTTGGATATTTTGAAAATCACCATTTTGTACTTGGATGAGATAACCCACCCCCACCCCTCCCCCCGGCTTATATAATAATGTAATATAATACAATATAATAACATGTAACAATTTTTCAAGATTTTTCTTTGGACTTTCAGCTTTTTTGTAACAAAATTTGTATGATTTCGGACTTTTAAATTGAACATTATTATACTATATGTAAGTTAATTAAAAAAAAAAAATACCTGTAACTTCACATAAACGATCTAAATAATATATATGCAAAGAACTGGAAGGAGTTCACTAATTGACAGCCTTTAATAATAAACAAAAGTTTTTTAGTGAAAAGTTGGTTTTGGGAGAGACAGCCGAAATAAGCCAATTTTCAATTAGCACTCGAGCCCCAACGGTTCATCGGAGAAAAGAACCCATGGAATGAAATTTGTAGGAAATTTTAAGTACATTCTTTTCAAATAAGGAGGTCATTTACGAAAAGTTTGTAGTTTTCGAGTTATGGTGTCGGGTGTAAAAAACCCGCCAAAACATGAGATTTTTTACATATTTTTGAATTTTTTTCAATGTTGCGTTACGAAATTATGTAGTCAAACCTCAGATTCTGATTCAGCACCCCAAAAACCGTATAACATGGAAGAAACCAAAACTACCTCAAAACTTTCCGGCTAAAAACGTAATTTGTCTGGATTATGGAGGCTGAGGCGCAAACAAATTCCAATAATATATTCAACGCCTTCGTGAGTAGACAGATTTGCCAAATAGTTTGTTGAAACCCTAATACGTATAGACTTAACTCACGTCATGGGTTCAGCCGCATTATCGAATTATTTTTAAATTTGAAAGATTACATATAAGTTTGGTTAGGTAAAGGCGGGGCGGCGTCGAAGCAGTATACATGCAGTAGGCGAAGCATACCAAGTGACCCTCAGCAGCTGGCAGACAGGACCAGGTGAGCAGTCTTCCGGTTCCGATACTGCCGCTACATTGCAATCATAACTAGCAAATTGTGTCGGACAAACAAGATATGCATGTGATAAGTGTATAATAGTCGTGATACGAGTTACTTCCTGTTTTAATAGTTGCAATTTGTTCTTTAGGATAAACGATAATGAAGAAAACAACGCGACTAAAACAATCATACCTAATCGCTACCAATAGACTAACAAGTAACAATTTAAGTTAATGTTTCATATTTTAATAGTAATCATAGTCAATTTACAATGTTTGTAGTAACAAAACAATTTTTAATTTTAGTAGTAACAAAATAAATTTTCAATTTTAGTGGTAACTAAATCTGACAATTATTAATTTTAGTAGTTACAAAAATAAACAATTTTCAATTTTAGTAGTAACAAAAACAAACAATTTTCAATTTTAGTGGTAACAAAAACCAACAATTTTCAATTTTAGTAGTAATAAAAACAAACAATTTTAAATTTTAATAGTAACGAAACAAACTATTTTGCATTTTAGTAGTAACAAAAACAAACCACTTCAATTTTATTAGCAACAAAAACTAACAATTTTCTATTTTAAATTTTAGTAGTAACAAAAACAAACAGTTTTTAAATTTTAGTAATAGCAGAAACAAACAATTTTAAATTTGAGTAGAATCAAAAACTAAAATTTTCAGTTTTAGTAGTTACAAAAACTAAACAAAAAACTAAGAAAAACTAACAATTTTCATTTTAGTAGAAATAAAAACAAACAATTTTCAAATTTATTCGTAACAAAAGCAAACAACTTTCTATTTTAGTTGTTACAAAAACAAACAATTTACAATTTTAGAAGTAACAAAAACGAACAATTTAGAGCAAATTTTAGATTTCGAGTAGTACCTACGCATCTTTACTTTTATTAGTAACAATTTTACCAATGTACATAACTAAAATTTGCAAAAAATTCGGGAAATAAATCAATCATCACTCTGTAAATACTATTTACATTACTTATATATAAGGGATTAAAATGGGGTTACTACCCAAACATTACACCTTAAGAATAGTGTTGAAATTTTTCACAATTAGTTTTTTTTTTTGTAGAATTAGCACAAGCGTAAAGTTTTACTGGAATGATGAATTCCTAAATGTAAATAGTCAGAAAATCTGAGCGTTCTTAATTTATCTCATATACACCTTTCAATTATAGCACCTGTATTAGGAGCAGACCGGAACATCTATACATATATAAACGGCTTTCTCCTGACTGACTGACTGGCATAAAATCAACGTGCAGCTAAAACTACTTAAGATACAAATACGAAAATTTAAAGGTAATCTCTTATGGGGTCATCGACAAACATTAAGAAAGGATTTTGCATGAAAAATATTTTAAAGCGTAAAACTAGTGTTAAGTCGCAGCACTATATCAGATAAAACAGCTGTTCGGATTAAAAGCTTATTAACACATGTTTGTTTATATCAATTACCATACAACCATCCTAGTAAATTTAAAATCAGTTAATTATTTTTACAACCAAAAGCATTTTTAGGACTAAAACAAAAAGCGACGAAAAACGCTTACTGTATTATAATTTAATTGAAACATCTGGTATTATAAATTATTTCCTTTAGTTGGTAATATCAAAATTTGTTTGTTATGTTCAACATTGAGTATTTAAACATTAATGGTGAATTTAAAACGCATGCCGGAATTTGAAATATCGGGGATGGTCGTGTCTATTACGATCCCTGTCTTACATTAGCCATCAGGCCACCGCTCAATCGTAATTTTTTTGAAAATATCAGAACAATAATTTGTTTGTTATGTTCAACATTGAGTATTTAAACATTAATGGTGAAATTAAAACGCATGCCGGAATTTGAAATATCGGGGATGGTCGTGCCTATTACGATCTCTGTCTTACATTAGCCACCAGGCCACCGCTCAATCGTTATTTCTTTGAAAATATCAGAACAATAATTTGTTTGTTATGTTCAACATTGAGTATTTAAACATTAATGGTGAAATTAAAACGCATGCCGGAATTCGAAATATCGGGGATGGTCGTGTCTATTACGATCTCTGTCTTACATTAGCCACCAGGCCACCGCTCAATCGTCATTTCTTTGAAAATATCAGAACAATAATTTGTTTGCATTGGATTCGCCATGGGCCTCTGTCTGGGTTGGTGAGCCAAGCAAGCAGGGGCGGAGGCCCTAGAATTTTATAAGCAAAAACAATAAAAAGTTAGGTTAAAACCCATCTTGGTTCTGTCAACATTTATAATTTGAACTGGTAATGTTCAATATGAATCATATAAGGGGTGGGAGGTCAAGTTGGTGGGAAGAATACTACAATTTATAAATAATTTAAAACAAGGGTAGGATCTACTGTAATTACAACCTCATTAAAATATCTGTCTGTCCATTTAAAATATTTGTCCACTTAACATACATAGCTCAGCTGGTTTAAGATGCTCAGCGTTGATATAATAAACAGCTGATAAGTTAAACTTCCATGTAATTTGTATAATAACACTTTGAAATAATTTGTATTTCTAATTTTTAGATTAGGTTTTTGTTCAGGGGTAAGTCTAAGTCATGCTGATTCTTTCAAATATTTATTTTGCTACTTTTTTTATCACATTAACTATTATAATCAGTAACAAATTAAATGTTTCTACAATATATCACTAAAGTAATAATTTCAGTTAAACTTTTATTAGTCCTACAACTTAATTGAAAAGAAATTATAAAATCTGTTTCTAGAGGACGGTAGAGGGTTGGCGTGCGAATCACGCAGTGGTATCCCCTGAGTTTTGAAAATGTTATTTTGAGCTTAACAACAACAACAAAAACAACAAAAAAGGGAAAAATAAGTACTCGAAAAACTATATAGCAACAGTACGCCCGGAAGTAAATTCTTGATTCGATTTCGTTTAGTCTATTATAATTTCCTGGACTCGTACAACGATACAAGATAGAGCTAAAGCAGTCATTAGTTGATCCAATATAACAACTTGATGATTCAAAGCTGTAAAGATATATTGCAGAACCATGTGGTTAATGTGGTTATATGTGCAAACTAACAGATGACCGCCAAACGTCCTTGGCCGATGCAAAATTAAGTGTTCATCTGACCTAAATGCAAACCGCTAGTTGTGGGAATAACGTCTATGCCAGGCTATAGGGATTAAAAAGGAGGTTAAAAAAAGATTTTATGTACATATTAATAAACCCCCGTGAAAATTACTAGACACACATCAGAAAAACATAAACTAAAATAATTCGACCACGCAGCTGAACCGCTGATGTGAGTTGAGCGAAATTCCAAACTTAAATTGATATGTTTTAGGGTATCAACCAACTATTTGCGGAGTTGGTCTATTCACGAAGGCGATGCCTCTTTCAGCTCGCTGCGGAAAAACTCGACTTTGCATCTTCACCTTGCGCTCTCGGACATTGCGCTTTGCGACTTTGCATCTTTACCTTGCGCTCTCGGACATTGCGTTTTGCGAATTTGCATCTTCACCTTGCGCTCTCTGACATTGCGACTTTGCATCTTTACCTTGCGCTCTCGGACTCTCGGACATTGCTCTTCGCGACTTTGAATCTTTACCTTGCGCTCTCGGACATTGCGCTTCGCGACTTTGCGTCTTTACCTTGCACTCTCGGACTCTCGGACATTGCGCTTCGCGACTTTGCATCTTCACCTTGCGCTCTCGGACTCTCGGATATTGCGCTTCGCGACTTTGCGTCTTTACCTTGCGCTCTCGGACTCTCGGACATTGCGCTTCACGGCTTTGCATCTTCACCTTGCGCTCTCGGACATTGCGCTTCACGGCTTTGCATCTTCACCTTGCGCTCTCGGACTCTCGGACATTGCGCTTCGCGACTTTGCATCTTTACCTTGCGCTTCGCGAGTTTGCAACCACAAGCTGCCACCATGGTAACACGGTACTTTTATGGTATTTTACGTTTTTGAATGATTTTGGGGAGCCAGACGAGCCATAAGGTCGTGCAAAAATACAAAATGTGCAGAATAATATACTAATATTTGTTTCTTTATAGATTAAACAAGTTTCAATATAGCATGAAAATCAAAAATTGTTACTCCTGTAAAAAAACGTGTTTCCGGTTGTTGGATTTTTTCGCCTAACGAAATCGTCTGAGCTACTTAGAAATCCAATTTGTGTACCAAATTTGGACCAAATCAGACGTAAAAAGGGCCCGTTAAAGTGCGAACCCCTCCCGACTTAAGGTCTCAAAATACCTCATCTAACCTATGGAAATTTGCTAAATATACTATTTAAAAACAACAAACTTTATCCAGCCCTACCTAACTACCCTGCGCTTTGGGGAACCAAAAAGTATAAGGCACGTGCATGGTTGTGTCGTTTGATGTATTGCTCTCACTTAAAAGAAATAAATTAAGTTGTAAACATAACCATAAATTATATTCTAGGTTTGGCTTTGCATTTAATTGTATCAATGCACATTAATATTTCTACAGTAACAACACAACATTAACCTAAAAGTTATATGGTAAAATTAAATGGTTCACATAGTTATTGAAGTATTACAGCTAATGGACGAAATCAGCTGTTATAAGTTAAAAAAATAAATCAAAATAAACACAGACAAAGAAAAAGCTTACTGTACAATAATTTAAACATCTGGTGTTACATACTATAGACAGCCGATTCGGTTAAAAAGCTTAACAACACAATTTTAGGTTAGGCCTATAATACTGAACCAACACAAGTATCTCGAATGCATTTACGTTCATTACCATAGCAACCAACTTAGCAAATTTAGAATCAGTGAATTATTCTTAGCAACCAACAGCGTTTTTAGGTTAGGTTAATGAAATAAAAAGGATGTATATGTGGATTAGTATGTTATTTCAGCATAACTGGTAGGCATGGGCCAAGCTCTATACACATAGTAAACCTACTATGTGAAAACATTTGGTGGGTAAAACTAATCACACGTAGAACACCTAGGGATGAATGGGAAGAGCATAGATATGTAAAAACTATAGAAAACTACTGTTATTAGTGTCAGATCCGTAGTTTTCAAGGTCGCTGAGATAAAACAGTTGCACTCCAAAAAAAAGGTAATTAGAATTTTTTGCTGGAAAAACTAAAAACATAGTAGTAAAGCACGGGCATTCAAAGTAGTCCGTAAATATTTGAACCAAGGCTATAAGGAGGCGTAAAAAAACTAAATGTGCTGGATAATCTCATTTATTAAATTTCTTAGATAAAAACCTTAAAAAAATTTCATTCTTGTACAAAAATCGCAAAAATTATTACTTCTTAAAAAAAACGAGCTTCCGGTAGTTGGACTTTTTTGGCTAACGAACTCAACTGAACGACCTAGAAAACTAACGTGTGTACCAAATTAGGATCAAATTGGACGGTATATATGGCCGTTAGATTGACAAAAACACATTTATATAAATATTTTAATGAAGTGTTCAGGGGACCATGATCGGTGTCCATTGACAACTCCCGACCTCAAGTCTATAAGCGTCTCAAGAGCTATAAGGGTCACTGCAATTTCCATCGTTCCTATGGAAATTCGTTAATAACTAGAAGTAAGCCAACATAAAACACATTCTTTAAAATCTCTTGCTTGCTGTAAAAATGCAACGATTACATCTTGTGCCCTGTATTCACTAGTTCATTCCAACTTCTTACACTTTCCCACAAACAGTTAATTTTGTCCAAAGTCCGTAACGATATCGTAATGACGTTTGATAAAATTATTCTGCATATTATGTTTGACATTAACTAAGCCCCATACAGTACTTACAACAGCGAGTTCTGTTTAGCACTTGGTGGCTTGTCTTATCGTGGTCTTACAGTCACTTCCGACGGAAATGCGATAGGGAAATTCGACTCGGTAAAGGGATATAACTCGGCCTAATGCGCAGTATGCCAGTACAGTTCAAACAAATAATTACCATAACAACACGTCATTAACCTAGCTACTGCCTTTTGAATAATACAATTTAAGGATCTCGTTTTAAAATGTATTTATACACGACGTTTCGAGAGTGTAAACCAACTCTCGTTATCGAGCTAAATACTAAAGCTAACCTATATAAACTAAACCTGGAGGACTAGGTCGATGTACAAAAACAAAATAAAATAATTCGCAGCTGAACCGAAATGCATTCAATTTCCAAAATTAAATATACGTTTTAGAGTGTCAACCAACAATTTGGGAAATTGATCTACTCATTAGTAGAATTTGTTTGTACCTCAGCCCCGACTACGTGTTTGTTCGTACAGCGAGTTTTCACCGCGAACTTGCTGCCTCGGATTATGGGTTGCTTGTATCCCGTGCCGTCGGGATCGAATCAGAAGCTGCCCTTACGTAATTTAATATGGGTCCTTTAATGGTATTTACGTGTTGATCGATTTTGGGGGGACCAGACGGGCTATAAGGTCGAGTAAAAAACAAAATACGCAGAATAATTTCCTATATTTATAGTTTCATTCTAGTACAAGAAATCTCAAAACAAATTTTACTTCCAGTGAAAAAAACGTACTTCCGGCAGTTGTTGGATTTTTTGGGTAACGAACTCGTCCAAGCGACTTAGAAAATCAACATTTGTACCAAATCGGACGTAAAATGCGGCCGTTATAGTGCGAACACGTATATTATAAATAACACTTTTAATGACACCCAAAACGTGTTCTGGGGACCATGATCAGTGCTCACTGACTAATCCCGACCTTAGATCTCACCCAAAGAGTAATTACTGTTTCTTATTTAAATTCGCTAACAAATGACATGGCTGCCGCCTACACATTGTTTGTATATTCATGACTAGCCAAACAGCTGTAATTAGGTTTAGCAAATTCAATAAATCAGAGTTTGGATAAATATTGGAAAGGTACAAACTGATTAATTGAAAAGCATTAAAAACTAATTTTTTCTAAGCATTAAAAAGAGTTAATTAAAAACAAACAGTTCAATAAACATACAAAGCATATGAAATTAATTAAATAAGAATATTAATAACTCATATAATAATACACATATAGGCTACCCTACGGCAGTAGAGGTAACAAAATTAATTAAAAAGTGATTATCGACTACAATACATGGTGACTCGGAACGTGTTGGTAAATATAGCCTACTAATGCTAAATATAAAAACGTTAATCTCTATAATATATCAAAGTGAATGTTTCCTTCTCCTCTACAGACTCAAAAACTATTCGACTGATTTAAAAAAAGTTCACAGTATATCGATACCATTGCCAAGAACGATACATTACTACAGCCTATTGGGTTGAAATGGGGTTGCTACTCCTATATAATGAATATAAATTAAACTAACTTCCTACAAGCTATAAAGCTAAATTCGTATAATATTATTCTTAAGTGGCATACAAAACATTAACAATTTGATTAAATTACTTCAAAGTAATGCAATGGGATAACTACCCTTAAAGTTAAATCAAGCAATAGCAAAGGATTACCGGGTCTACTAGTCTGTATCTACTTATATAAAGCTAGACGGTATCACTGATTCACTGACATTAATTATTAGGCACTTCTCGTAATCGTGCCCCCCTCGACCTCATACTTAAATTAAAGCTGTCGACGAGAAACTTTTGGAAAAATTGCCAGAATTTAACATTTTTTAATTTTGGAAGCACCTTTTGTGCGGGAAAGATTTTTCGAATTTTTCAATTTCATCATTTTCCCACTTTGAGCGCATTTAGTAAGAAAACAGTAAGAGATAGCAAAACATGTTAAATACAAAAGTTGTAGAAAATTTAATTTCAAAGAAGAGATTTTCCGTCAGATTCAAGATCCGATAATCCATTTAGCCACTATTCATCCGAGAAGGCAGGCTCCGCCGAAAGTCCCTAAAACTAGACGATTTCACCGATTCACTGACATTAATTATTAGGCACTTCTCGTAATCGTACCCCCTCGACCTGATACTTGAATTAAAGCTCTGGACGAGAAACTTTTGGGAAAATTGCCAGAATTTAACATTTTTAAATTTTGGAACACATTTTGGGCGGGAAAGATTTTTTAGATTTTTTCTATTTCTTCATTTTCCCACTTTGAGCGCATTTAGTAAGAAAACGGTAAGAGATAGCAAAAAATTACAAATACAAAATTTGTAGAAAATTTAATTTCAAAGGTGAGATTTTCCGTCAGATTCAAGATCCAATCATCCCTTTAGCCGCTATTAACCCGAGAAGGAGCGCCGGCAAACAATCCTTCAAATTTCCCATGTTAATCTTATGGAGATAATGTTTAATGAGCTTGAGTCAGCTGTCAAATAAAACAGCTGATTTGTGCTCGGTCACCTATGTACAAACGAGCTAAAGATTAACGAGATTCTTTATCGAATTTTCCAACTGCGAGCGAAGCGAAGCAGCCATCTGAGGCCGAAGGCCGAGGCGGGTTTGGGACGCGAAGCGTCCAGGGGCAGAGCCCCTAGTACAGTATATAAAAGAAAACCCGACTGATTGACAATCAACATAAGCCTATAATAGCTAGAGCCTTACTATTTGTACGGTAACTTCATCCAACTATAACAGACAACACAGTGATTCTAACTTAGGAACACAATTTTAGATGTGTCCTATAATGAACCAACACACGATTCTTGAAAGCTTTAACATGTATCAATAACAACCACGTAATTACTCTTCACAACTATTAGTATTTTTTTAGATTAGATAAAAGTAAACAAAAGGCTTATAATAATAAGTCAAACATCTGGGGTTACATATTCTGAATCAGCTGATATTAAACATCTGATACCAACTTAATTTTTCATGTGTAACAAATTTGAAGCTTGTCTTTTAGTTCCTCTATATTATAAGTTTAAAAAAATTACATAAACCGTATTTGTTAATTTTAAAAGTTATTTGTCTAAACAACTTTTACTTTCTCCACCCTATACGTAGTATATGGAGAAAGTATTGTTTTCGTAAAAATGTTCGAATTTGAATTTTCAGTTGAATTATCGGTTTTGGTGCTCCCAGAACCCCAAAAAATTGTTTAGCGCAATTATCTGTGTTGCTGCTCCCTGAAACCAAAAATATTTTTAGTGGAATTTTTTGTTTTGGTGCTCCCTGAACCCAAAAAAGTGTTTTTAACGTGGTGTCTGTCTGTCAGTCTGTCTGTATGTATACACGACCAGAGAGAACACTATTGGTCCGATTTTCATGAAATTTGGTATGTAGGTACTAAACCCTAATATCTCCAGAGGTTTTTTTTCATTTTTAGGAATTTGTAATTTTTAAGGGTAATTTACCCCTAAAAACCCATAAAAAACGACAAAAATGCAAATTTCTCAAAAACGGCTCTAACTATTTTGATAAAATTTTCAGTATTTATAGTGCTTAAGATGCCAAAAAAAAATGACACCACCCGCTTTTATCAAAACTTCGGCGTTTTATAATTATGGGGAAATGTTTAAAAATAAACAAGTTTGTGTTGTCAATCTAGCATCACGGCAGCGGCCGCACGGGGTAGCACCACGGTAGCGAGCACGGCCAGTAATTCTAAGGTCGCGCGATCGAATCCCGCCTGGGACAATATATTATTTTTTTTTGTTTTGTTCTAAAAAGTAGTAAATAAAATGATCAAAAACAATATTATTTTGACTACAGTAAGTTTGGAGAAAGTTTGTGTCAGTTAACTGATACCGTTTATTTGTTATTGTTAAGAGCGTTTTCGTTGGTTAAAAACGATTCCATACAAAAACATCTTCCGCTCAGTAGGGGTGATTTTAAAACTTTATACTCCTCTAAATTTTAAATGGTTAATCGTATAAAAAAAACATAAACATAAACAGAAAAGAGTATTAAAATAACTTTTAAAATCCAAAATCATCATAAAATAACGTACTGGGTTTTCCAAAAAAATCGAAAGTTAACCGCAATATTGACCGCCCATACCATTTTTCATAAAAAATAGTTCATAGGACATTTACTGTACACAACAAAATTGTAGAGCCACGATTGACACAGAAACAGGAAGGTTGTGCGCATCTTACATCTCTCCTCCACCGTGCGACAGTCTGTTCTATGTGTGATGTGTCAACTGCCTCACTGCGTATTAACCCTAACAATACACTAACCTATTGCAACGTTCATTAACTGCAAACTTTCTCAGTTCGCCAAGTAAAACACCGTACTTATTGTCACAATATGTCCTTACAAATTAACAGCTGTTTGGTTGCTTCGAGGAATTTTACCGGTCGCAGTAAGATGTCAACACTAATGGATAAAGTCTTTGACAGCGAGTCAACTAGTTTTACCTAGTATATTTATTATAACTTTGCTCTTGACATTTCTTGTCTGAGCAAAGCGTAAAGCTGTCAAGTGTGCTAGTGTATTAATTCAGTTATGACGTCATTCCGTAAGCCTAAAGTTGTCACGGCTCCGCTGCAGTACAAAATAATTTTGTTGTTAGCGAATTTCCATTGTAAAGACTCTTATAGTGAGACCTAAGGTCGGGAGCGATCAATGAGCAACAACCATGGTTCCCAGAACAAGTTTTGGGTCGTAATGAAAAATTATATACAGGGGTGGTGAAAAGTCCCGGAACGGGTTAATATTTTTTTAACCGTTACAGATTGAACTATATAACTTGGTACACTGTTACTTTGTATAAAACACTATTTTACCACAATTTCAATGAGCCGCTACCACTTCGAGGGGACGGCCCACAAGGAGTCAGAAGAAAATCTTAAATAAGAGCGTGGGTTGAGTTGTAGATCAAATTAAAGGTATAATTTAGTAGAATACAATGTCGCCAAACCGACTTGAAAAGGTTCACCCTACACAAAATGGCGGCCTTAAACGTGTTGAAATAAATCGACATAAACTTGCTGATATCTCGAAAAGGAAGAGTTTTTAGAAACAATTTCAAGAGACAAAAAATGTTTATTTCAAAGTGCTTGACCTAAACAATTGCTCCCAAATCGAGTTCGTAAATTTTATTTTTTACAAAATTTTCTAAGATGGACGAGTAAAAAAATAATATGTGTGTGTTCGTATTTTACGTCCGATTTCGTTCAAATTTGGTACAAACGTCGGATTTCTGAGTCGTTCGTACGAGTTTGTTAGCCAAACTTCAATAACAGGAAGCACGTTTTTTGACCAGAAGTAACAAATTTAAGATTTTTGTGTACTAGAATGAAACATGTTGTTTTTAAACGACCATCTGGTTACCTCAAAATCAGACAAAACGTAAAGTACCATAAAATTCATCGCGTGGGCAGCTTCTGATCCGGGCCGCAAAGTCGAGGTGCAAACCTGATAAGCGAATTTTTCCTCTGTGAGAAGAACGAAGTAAAGCATGTGCCGAGGCTGGAGGCCAAAAGCACGTTTTTTGACAGGAAGTAACCTTTTTTGAGATTTTTCGTACGAGAATGAAACGTTTCTGGGGTTTTGTGTAAACAAATAACTATAGGATATTATTATGCACATTTTGTTTTTTCACAGGACCTTATATCATTTCCATTACCCCCAATCGATCAAAACGTAAAATACCTCAAAGTGCCCTGGTAAAATCCACGTAGGGAATTTGGCCGTAGGGTATCTTCTGATCCTAGGCCGATTGCCGGGATGCAAACTCGCGCAGTGAGTTTCTCTGTTGCGAGCGGAACGAAGCAGCACATGAGCCGAGCCTGGAGGCTGAGGTACAAACAAATTCTACTAATGTAATTCGTACGCAGAGGCAGCTATTCAGCGCCCAATTTCCCAAATAGTTGAACCCCTAAAATACATGCATTTAATTTTTGAAATTCACTCGATTTCAGATGCGTGATTCCTATAAAAAGGGCCACCACTTAAATAATTTTAATGAGAGTAACTAAAAACCAGTAAACATTTATAAAAACAGTCAAGATTTCATTTTTGTAGCCGGTTTAGTTTTTAATCGAACGGTATACGTGTCGAAACTATCGAACAACAATGCGTAGGCAAAACAATTCATTTGCAATACCAATAAATAAGTTGGACTTAGTTTTACTGTGAAGTATGGAAATAACTGACAGACCGTTAAGACGAAAACACAAACTTTATTCTTACGTCTTTAGGACGCCCTTTTTTAAACTTAAAAAGTAGTGAAAACTCTTAAACTGTTCTTAAAGGTTATTAGTACAGCTAACATACGGTTTCCATTGGAACCGTACACTCAGGTGAGATCTTTTGCCCAAATTTTCTTTTTATCATAAACGTTGTACAAAAAATCTACCAATTTCCCCCCTCTGGAAGAAGTTGAGAGGAGGAGGAAGGCTTGAAAGTGTACAAAAAAAGGGTTCTTTGCTTAGCGGGTAAACGCTGAATTTTTAACAAACATTAAATGGGAAATGGGAAAAGAAAATACCTTTTTTAAGACCCAAATTACCTTTTAATGGCTATAGATTCCGTGTTATGAAAAACATCGCTAAAGATTAAAAGCCATGCTAGAAACTTAATATTAGATAAAAATACTTTTTTTAGCATAAAAATGAAGTATACAAAAGTGTACACCCTTCTCCCCCCCCCCCCCCCCACCAAAGAACCGATAAACAAATGGGGATTTCAAAAAATAATTTCTATATTTTAAGAACACACGGACAAAGCATAAAGTCTTCTTAATAATAAAAAAAAAAATCCCTGATTATTTATTTTAAACAGAATACAAAATACGAGATTACGAATGCATGTTTCGACAATCTCGCGGCTTGCGGTTCAAGCCGGCGTGGTGCTACTAGCCAACCTGGAAAAGTTGTGTTCATCACACTTCCTTCTCTCTGTATTGGATGGTGTTTAGAATACTGCAACGGTTAGTGGGCGACTAGCAAACGCCGAGACTTGTGTTTTCAGGCCAGCACTGTCAGTTTCTCACGCACCACCACGTGTTCACTGACTGTACACGGACCAATATTATTAAAATCATACTGTACACTCGGAGCTTTTCCTCAGTGAAAAACAAAGGTGTCTGAGTGAAGACACGGGGTGCCACTGCAAACAAAATACCTCAGTCATCGTATTCATAAATATTTAATTTAAGGCGGTGCCGTCGTACGCGCAAGATGAAACCATACAGCGGTTAGACACAGTAGAACCCGTGCTTATCTTTCCCCACTATCTTGGGTACTGTACTCCTTTTGCCAAGTCTATCCGTCAGGACAACGAATCTTGATCAGTCACGCAAACAGTCAATCGGTTACTGTCGCATATTCCGTGGAGTAACAAAGTAGGCTATATCAATTTAATTAAACTTAACAAGTCAGTTTAACCGTGTTTAGCATATTTCGAATAAAAGATATTATTTATTCAACATTAAAAAATCAGTTTTCGTGTATTTTAATTGTATCCAACCCAACGCATGAAAATCTAATCTAATTAGCAATTAGATTGAAAACGATTAATGAACTGAGTGTGAAAAACATGTTTTATAAATTTTAATTTTAAATCTCAGATTAAATCTTATTATAGTTGAAATAAACACGATTGATAATTAATTTGCGCCCATGCTTTGGCTGTAAGGCGTTGGGGTGTCGTTCTTTCGGGTTCCGGGACACGCTGGGATACTAAGGAGCACCTAGCTGTTAAGGAAGCCACACACAGCCTAACGTGCAGTGTGTAATGTCTTACTTACATCCCTTACTTAAACAATAGGAAGAAGAGTGGGCAGCGGTACAAAATAATAAACACCGAGAAATTAAGGATAGCGATCGGCCATGGATATTTTCAAACCACCGAAGCCATCGAGAGGAAGTGGTGGTTTGCCGCCTACGCGTTTTCCATTCCGTATTAAGGGTGTGCAATACATCTCGAGTAAAAGCATCCAATATAGTGAGCGGAGCCACCGTCAGAAGGCTGGCCTATAATATTAGAGCGCGATTAGAATATCGCTTGTATACACTTTCTTTTTAACAAATGCCGGTCTTATTTTTAGTTTTCGAAATGTGCGTACGACATTTAAATTTGCAGAACGCTTCAATGTATAGTTAGTAGGTAACAAAATTAGCTCCGATGTTTCACTGCTATCAAGTGACTGGTCTGAAAATCATGTTTTTCGTTTTGTTTACAAGCAAGTATCATTAATAAAAATGTACAATTTACAATTTTGAAGTTATACTTCTTTGCGCCCGTTGTAATCGGGATGGGATGTCGGTCGAGAAACCGCGTCACGCGTTAGGAGTAAAATCCGGAAAGTGCCTTTTTATACCTTTCCTCTACAAGAGATACCTCAAGAGTCTCGGTGGGTGAGTGGTTAACGCACTCGAGTTCCACGCTAAAATCCCTGGTTCGATCCCCGGCTGGGAAATTTTTTTTCAAAAATTATAGGAAAGTATACGAATATACGAATGGCCAAAGAAGTATAGCTTAGTTAAGAAAAGGTTGTGGTCTTCCGCCCACCCGACCCTAATTAGTGACGCTTGGCTGCACTCAATGAGAACAAGTACTAGGTAACTAATACCAAAAAGTCAGTTAAATTATTGACCGAAATTATTAAAAACCATTATCATATTACGTTTTGTATTTAAATTTCGATTATTTTTATACTAAATTTGATGTAAATCGGACAATTTTGACCAACTTGTTCCGCCACAAACTAGTTTTCATTTTTAAAACTAACTTTGAATGAACAGTGAAACTAAAATACAATTCATATTAAAACGTGAGCATATGGAGGGACAAAAAATACTCTATGTATGATTGTAATAGTTTTGTATTGCTTCATAACCATACATTAAATAAATTTCAAACCTAAATAACTTAAAAACCGTACATTTTAATGAAAAAAATGTCGACACCTTTTTTGTAGTCCTTTTGATTCCCTATCGGATGGTGTAACTGTAAAAACAATCGGATGAAGGATAATAGTTAAGTTATGTGTAATAATTGGTTTGTTCAACAGCCGCTATTTTGAAACGTATGATTGGATTTAATTTATTTTTTTTTTAGATATATCATTGTTAGGTTAAACTTCATGCCAAGTTTGAACTTATTCAGTCAAACCGTTCTCTAGATTTAAATTATTTTGTACAAAAAACAAAATGGCGGATAAATCTGGAAAATAAAGCTTTTTCGGGCCTACGTTTATATAAACTTTTTTTTCTTATTTTGGCCCATAGAACCATTCCCCGAACTTTGATCCCGTAATTACTGGACACCCTGTACATTCCTTAAATATAACTATGGTAAATATAAATAAAACATGATATAAGACAATCTAATTCTCGCTCAAGTATATTAACTTTTTTGTCGCTATGTATTATTTTGTATTTTTTGTATATTAAATTAAGTTACAGTACATAGTATATTAATTATGTTCTAAAATGTTCCTTAAAACCGGCGATTTGTTCTAGTTATCAAGCAATACAAAATTATTACAATCATACAAAGAGTATTTTTTGTCCCTCGATATGCTCACGTTTTTATATGAATTGTATTTTAGTTCCATTGTTCATTCAAAGTTAGTTTTTAAAAGAAAAACTAGTTTGGCGGTACAAGTTGGTAAAAATTGCCCGATTTACATCAAATTTAGTATAAAAACAATCGAAATTTAAATACAAAACGTAATATGATAATGCTTTTTAATAATTTTGGTCAATAATTTAACTGACTACTTGTTCTCATTGAGTGCAGCCAAGCGTCACTAATTAGGGTCGGGTGGGCGGAAGACCATAACCTTTTCTTAACTAACCTTTTGGTTCAGAGTTAAGTTGTCCGCAACTATAACATTTAAATATATTTGTCATTTTCTTCTATTTTATTTATCCTTATTGTATTTACTTATTTTAAATGCTATTATTGTTTTATTTATTATTATATTATTTATTGCTACTGCTAACTAGTTTCAATGGTAAGTCAAAATTAAATGTAGAATTTTCGTTCTGTGTTTGATTTTTGGTATATCAACTTACTTAATTAATTTATGAGCATTATATATATGCTCTCCGATTTCAGGCGATGATAACAAATCAGGTTTTTTGCCAAAAATAAAAAAAAGAAAGTAAATTTGCTTAAAGCTCGGCAGCTAGCATTGAGTTTGTGTGCGTTTCATTCTTCCGCTAGCAAATATAGGGTCGATTCATGAAAGCGGAAACTAGAGGGTTACAGACGTAACTCTGACTGTAAACGTACTGAAATGCGCATGCGTGACAATGTATGTGAGTAGCCTATTATGTGTTATTAAACATAGCTTTCTCTCAGACATTCAAAATTAACGGATGTATTATTCTTCCACGAACAACAAGTTGATGTGATTACCATCAGAGAGCAGGCTAAACAAACTAAATGATATCCCCATTCTAATCATTATTACTCCAGTAATCTTGTTGCGCGTTTAACATTGGCCTTGGTTGATATTCAAGATGGCAGCGAGTATGCCGAATCTTAATTTATGAGCAATATATATAAATGCTCACCGATTTCCAGGCGATGATAATCACTCAGGGAGCCAATACAGTCTGAGAGTGTTGTTAGAAGTTGTGGTGCTGTATTTTTGAAAGATTGAAATTTTTTTCAAATCTATGAATCCGAATTTAAGTTATTATTAAAACTGATAGTTCTGAGTTTACTTATGCATAGACTTTACTTTTGAAGGATGTAGACCTAGTTTGTTCACTTTTATCACAGTTTTACATTTGGGTTGAAAATTTATTTCAGAAACGATTTATTCTTGAAAGTTATTTCAGTGAATCTAATGTTCAAAAGTCATTTCTTATAAACCGATTGCATATTTTTTTAAGAAACAAGCCGGGTAGAAATCCTATCCCCGGTTTATTCATGAAGTCAAGAATAGCCAATACAAAGTAATTGTAAAGTAAGAAAGGTCATACGGCTTGCGCTACTCCATTAATCCAACCAGCTGACAGGCCAAGTAGTTTTCCCAACTCTCTGACAAGAAATGTTCGTTTCTATAAGTGAATAAAATAAATGAACATCTACTACAGTATACTGTGTGTTTAATGATTGGTTCTGGTAACTAGAATAAAGTACGGAAGTCGAACTGAAAATACAACACTCATAAGCGTATTTCCATAGGAAATATGTGCTATTGCAGTAACTATTATGGTGAGACCTAAGGTCGGGAGTAGTAAATGAGCACCGATCAGGGTCCCCATAAAACGTTTTACGGTATCATTAAAAATTATGTATTTATATTTGTATTTGCACTCTAACGGCCTCAATTTAAGTCCGATTTGATCCACATTTGGTTTCCTAAGTGGTTCGGACGAGTTCGTTAAAAAAAAATTAACTGGGTGTGCTTAAGACCACACGTTGGAAGTGATAACTTCTATGACTACGGGGATTTTTAACTCGGTAAATGTGTACAATTATAAGGATTATAAAACTGTAGGCCTATTTGTTCAAATTGTTTATTTATATCCGTTATTATATATTTAAAGAAAGGTAAAAATATTATCTTTTAGTTACCTTTTATTTCATATTGATAGATCAAATGATTTAGAAGTTGTTAAT
>JAGFPH010007523.1:50867-64670 GCA_018207615.1 Philaenus spumarius | reverse complement strand
GGATTAGAACGAAATTTGGTATGTAGCTTCCTCTAGGGCCATAAGTTTTGGGTGGTCAAATTTACTAAAAATCCCCATAAGAAATACATAGTGTAATATATTTATTGATATATTTTTTGTTTTTTTAAAAATTTGATTTGCCTATCCGTGCAAAGCCGGATCGGGCAACTAGTTTATTATATAAATATTAATTTTTCTTATTTACATTCGGAATCCATAATCCAATATATTGTGTTACTTCTAAGATAAAATACAATAAATTCCCTGATAAAAAAATCATATTTCTAATATAACAGGCCTTAGTTTTTTGTCGCTTTAGGTCTACTCAAAGTTTACGAAGCTCATTAGCCCGGAGATAAGTCATTTTCTCGAACATTATTTTTGTTCTTAAGTGCTTTCATAACGCTGAAACAATCAAATTAAAAGCCATCAAGTTCAACTACGTCGATGGGCGAATCTAAGGAAATGGAGAGTGGGGATTGTTTCTATTATAAGTTGTTAATAAAGCAAAGCAAGTGTACAATCGACTGGGAAAGGGGGCGTTCCGTGACGTCAGCCGTCCTGTAATCGTTTAGATTATATGAGTAACGAGTACGCATTACTTCACACATCGTGATTTTATGAAAACTTGAGCACCATCCATCTCTAAAAGAAATAGATAACAATGTATGGTCTTGGGCAAGTTATCTTTAGGTTGACTTAGAAAACACTTTTACAAAATGACAAAATACATACATCCCCTCCCACCACCCTATGTATAAAATTTGTATAACTTATGATCCTAAAATAAGGAACTTTAAAAAGTTGAATTTCTGTGGTACGGTACTTAAAAATTGTATAGAGAAACAAATAGTAACAAAGTAATAATAACATCTAAAACGTAATTGACCGAGCGAAGCGAGGTCTCCGTTTTAGCTCGACCGTACGGCATTTCGTCTGTGTGTCTGTCTGTCTCACGATTACGGCCAAACGCCTTGATCGATTTTGATGATTTTTTGCATGAATGTTCCTTATTCCTAGGCCGAGCGATGTATGTATAAGGTTTTTTCCATTTTAATTTTTAACCTCTTAAATAAAGTAAAAATGGCGGCCGGACCGTTTCTCTCAGTGTAAGCTTTTTTCCAAAGCCAGTTTTTGGCTTAACCGTAAGTCGATTTTAAAAACTAATAACATTTTGCCGGTAGCAAATTTGATTTTCAACAAAATTGTATCCTTGATTTTCCCGTATCTCTAACGGTAAGCTCAAAAAATGGCCGTAAACTTCAAATTTGTTAAAAATCCGAAGTTTTTGTATTTTAACCATGTTTTTATACGTTTATTCTAAACCAATTCAAACGAATTTAGCTTTTTTGTAGATAAAGGTTCAAAGAGTTCATATTTTTTTTATGCCAGTAAAAAAAAATGATTGAAGTAAAATTAACAAAGTTATTAGCTCAAGAAACAAGCATGTTCAGTAACGAAAGGAAAAAGTGTAACTTTAGGCTTACATAAAATGTAGTAAACATTTTTTGTAATTTTTGTTCATAAATGTAAAAATGTTTCGTAATTTAGTTCTAAATAGAACTGAGTAAAAATATTTATCAATTTCTTATTTTGAAACCACCAGTTTTTATGATCCTACTACAAAACTAGGCCTATTTTGAATAGTAATTTAGGAATATATCCTTTGCCCAAAAATGGCATATTATTATAAGAAAGTGTAGAGAATAAATCAAAGAATTGAACTGTATACTTGTAAATTATTATTTCATAAAAGTATTTGACTTAGCTTTACTTGAATTGCAAAATGAGATTAAACAAATGAAACCTCGCGGCGATAAAGGACATACAAAACGTTATCGTTGGACAACGTGGGTAGTGTTGGTACATGGATTGATATCACTATCACGACGCTTTAACATAATTTGTTTTCATTGTTTCTAATATTGGAATATGATATGGACTGTAAATACATTGTTAAGTTTCAGTTATTTAAGTATGTAAATATTTAATTATATTTTTTCCCTGAATAACGCGATATTTTTAGATACCTTACGCATTATTAGCCTAAATAAAACACAATGCCCCCTAAAAGAAAATCTTTAGCAGTTAAAGCTCAAGAAAAGAAAAAACGATACTAGACACCCAGGAATCGTTGGAATTGCAAAATAATGTTTCACTGACTAAACCTTCTGCTTACTTCCTTATTGGCACACTATTTTTAACCTAAGCTTTATAAAAACCACATTTTTTGTTATTTCAACGAGCGAGGTCTACTGTTCACTGAACTACTAGTATTCAAAATAAACTGTACAAAATACATATAAATTCAATTCTATTCAGAGATATACATATTATGTAGAATAAGTCTGTGTGTATGTAGGTCTATCATCCGATTTGTATTTTTGATTGCTTTGCACGCCCAGACCGTTTGACGAGCCGGGACTAAGTTTATCATATTGATTAAACTTAGCTTAAGAGAGAACTAACGCCTCAAATTCAATTACTCACATTTAAGGCGTTAAAATTATTTAACTACCTTAAAGCGTTACACCTTTAATTCGCACTGATGAAAGATGACATTACGCACATTTGTTTCTTATGTGATACATAAAACAATAATTAGAGTCTTCGAATTTTGATTATTTTCGTTTAAGGGCGATATCAACCCATAAACAATAAATATTTATTATGTTACTTTAATAGAAGATATAGATCTTAAAACTGGCACATTTCATAATGTTATGTAGAAAAAGTACGCCCACTGAATTTCGGTCACAACAGAAAAACTGCTTAAAATAGGGAACTGCCAATTTAAAATAAACATAAATTCCACTAACGGCCTATTACGTATCAAGCTGAAATTTGGTACTCATTAGTCTCAGTTGGTATCAAATAATAATGGACGAGGGTTATACAGACTTGAAATTTTCAGTCAGACCTCGTAAAACTCGCTCGCCATTTTGAATCCCTGAATTTTCCGGACATCCATTTTTATCTGGAAGTAACATACCCCACAGGCCTTCCGGTGTTATGATTTAGCACGTCCATCGTTGAAGTCCTGCCACGCCTATGGTTGTCACTGTGTGGTTTAACTGCGATCGTTAAATATACAGATAAGTTATTGTTTTATGAAACGTGCTTACAGTTTACTTTCTTGAATCGACTTTGAACAAAAAACCTCCCCAGGCGAGGTACACTTACACGAGTGGGAATTGAAAAAAATGCATGCGTGGTTGTCCATGGACGATGTGAAACTTCATAATTGATGTGACCAGTCTGCGAAAATGGCAATAAGTAAATTAATGTAAAAATACTTTTTTTGCTTAAAATGTTTTTTTAACATTTCAAAACTGGTGTTGACATTTTGTCATTCAATCAGCATTGAACTGAAGTTTTACCATCGTGGACAGTGGTGGAACAGTGGACATTGTTGTCACATTTGTCAGCTCTCTCGTCAGTGTCAGAATATGAGATAAACGTAAAGATTTGCGTAAAGCTGCTGATGTATAAACGTTGTCATTTCGTCAACACGTCTGCCCCAATTAAGCTCTTGTCACACCATTCGATTTTGACCAAACGGCAAAAGTCCGAACGATCAACAAATTGTTGTTCCACACTATTCGATCTACGCACGGTTGTTAGGGGTTAGGGGTTAGGGGGTTTAGGGGGTATTTATTTTGACTATCTTGACTAATTATTAGTTTAATTAAGTTATATTTATATTTTGTATTGGGCTTGCGCAGTCAATTAAATGTTTTGATTAATAAATAAACCATATAAAAATGGTGAAAACCATACTAATGTTAATGATTTTAATTTATAAATTAAACAATTTTAATTTTGTATGCTACAATTAATTTTAAAATAAAACAACACTTTCACTTCTGTCGGCAGTACCCAATGATTTAAAATTTTAACAAATTTTTAGTTTTCCATATTTTTTAAAACTCCTAATAATGTTTGCAAGGAATATTTTTTCATGGACCGATCAAGATCTAAACTTTATTTGTATGGTAATTTATTCATTTGTTCTTTTTTTTTGCGGCTGATCGTGGTAACCTCAGGATTACGAAATTTATTAGAAAAAATCCGTCGACAACTTTACGGTTTTATTGCTATGCTAAAGAGCTCGGACCCTCTGCGACTCGCAGCAAAGCAAATGCAAACAGATTATTACACCCTGATATTTTCATGGAAAGACGATTGATTAGGACAGAAGCACTTGGATCAGGGTGGTGGGGGTAGCGGTAACCTGGAACCTGAAGCATGCACAGTACCGCAGTAGTGGCAGAGGTTTTGGAGAATAACATGAATAATTTTGTATAAAAGAGAGATAACGACTCATTTTATACAGAGCTAGGCTCGTTCACTTCGTCCGACACAACATACTGAGGCTCCAGACTCGATCACAAGGACGACAACACTTCACTTCACATCACAGCGGGACTTGAGATCAACAAAACACCTTCATTGTAGCTTCAGGAGTCTTCGGCCAGTGAAGTTTAGGACGGGCCTTGGTGATCCGATGACGGGGAGCTCTACACGTCCAACACGACTGACGGACGGACACTTCTTCGACGCCGGCGGAACACCTACATCGGAGCTCCAGGAGCCTTCGGCCAGTGAAGTTTAGTCCTTGATGGTCCAATGTCGGTTGTTCTGCGGGCATTGATTTCATCCAGATTTAACTGTCCATGTTCTGATCTGTTTAAACGACTTTTCACCCATCTGGACTCGAGATCGACACCTTCACTGGAGCTCCAGGATTCCTCGGCCAGTGAAGTTTGGGCCCGGATCTTGGTCTTATGTTGTCGGAAAGTCTACGGGTAGCGAATTTCTTCACTTCCCTAAATGCTGCTACCGATCTCCCCAGTGAGATAGGTCGGGAAGAAGGAAGATTTTTTTAGTGGGTATTCTCCTTTTCAAGCTAGCCCCCAAGTACCTCTCAGGAGAGAGGTTTGCTTAAATGCATTTCATCCAAAAAAAAAAAAAAAAAAAAAAAAAAATCATTTTATACATGTAGGGCAGATAAAACTGAGGTAGATTTAAATATTGAAACTCCATACTAAGCCAATACCGTGCAAAGATTAATCGCTTTAGCGAACAAATATGATAGTCAAATACACTCATTGCAGTACATTATAGGATTAGTTCCCGATCGAGCAAATTCAGTTCTACCAATTACGTTTACATAAGTCATTAAACAACTCGAACCCACCGAGGTTCTGCTATTGTTTAATTGTTCTATTCAGCCGGGACTAACTACAAATTGACCCATTTGTTGGAATAAACTATTCACCGTCACCGGTTCAACTTCACGACTAATTCGATACCAACATTTGTTTCTTAGTTCTTGACACAAGAGAAAACAAAGTCTTTAGAAACCATCCACGCACCGGGCGTGTCAAAAGTAACGTGAGCATTTAAAATACCAATACTTTGTATTCTTGCTCTTTATGCAATTTACAATAAATTATTCAATTTTGTTGCACGCAGTCCTACATTAAAGGGAATTGGAAGAAGTTGCTTCGGGGGATTTTTGATTGTCTAGGGATGAATTTGGGCAACGTATAATGGAAGGGAAGATCTCGCCTTGTGAAATAAGCATGGGTGGAGATTGACACAATAATGTAATTATTAGCGTATATCCGGGGAAATGGTTTGACTAAGTTATTTGTATAAATACAGGGTGTTAAAAACTTCGGGAAATGGTTCTATGGGTCAAAATAAATAGAAAATCAAGAATAATATTTTTTCGAAAAACGCTTCATTTTCCGAATATCCGTCATTTTGTTTCTTTTACTAAATAATTCATATCTAGAGAACGGTTTAACCAATTGAGTTCAAACTTGGCATGAAGTTTAACCTAACAATGATATATCTTAAGAAAAGTAAGCGATTATATCCAATCATGCTTTTCAAAATGGCGGCTGTTTGAATATTTCAAACCTAAACTACTCAAAACCCGTACATTTAACAAAAAATGTCAAGACACTTTTTTTGTAGCCCTTTTGATTCTCTATCGGTTGGTGTAACTGTTTTAAAACAATCGAATGAAGGATAAAGCTAAGTTATGTGTAATAATTGGTTTATTCAACCCGACATCCTTATATACCAACACAGTAAATACTAAAATATTGTATTTACATTTGCTGTCATTATCTTTAACTTAACTACTATCCGATAGGGAATTAAAAGGGCTACAAAAAAGGTACCTTGACATTTTTTGTTAAAATGTACGGTTTTTGAGTAATTTAGGTCTGACATTTTCAAACATTCGCCATTTTAAAGCGCATGATTGGATATAATCGTTTATTTTTCTTAAGATAGATCATTGTTAGGTTAAAATTCATTCCAAGATTGAACTCAATCGGTTAAACAGTTGTCTAGATATTAATTATTTAGTAAAAGAAACAAAATGGCGGTTATTTGGAAAATGAAGCGTTTTTCGAAAAATTATTATTCTTCATTTTCTATTTATTTTGACCCATAGAACCATTTCCAGAAGTTTTTAAAACTAACTTTGTTCCACCCTGTATAATATTGTTTTTAGTTATGTGATAGTCTGTATTATTGTTGCATGAATGAAAGTGTATGTATATGATATTATAGTTTATTAGATTGCTTCGCCCCTGCTCGTTTCACTTACCAACTCGCGGCAAAGCAAATGGAAACAGATTATTATGTATACTATGATATTTTCAAGGGAATGATGATCGATTAGGATATAGATTTTTCGTTTTTATATAGTACTAGCTGACCCGTACGGCGTTGCCCGTGGTGGTTGGTATTTTCAGTATTTCAGTCTTTTTAACGTAATTGTATTCTTTTTAAGAGCTCAGTCAGTGAGTGGTATTTGGCTTATATATATATTTAGATCTTAAATAATAAAATCACTATTGTCATAATAATAGATGATCTGAAAATATGATTTTAGTAACTTTGATCCCCCCAAACCCCTCCTAAAATTTCGAAATTTCTCATACCCTTTCTTAATGAGCACCTATGGCCCTAGAGGAAGCTACATACCAAATTTCATTCCAATCCGTTCGGTAGTTTTGAAGAAATCGTGATTTAATAACTTTGATCCCCCCAAAGCCCCCCTAAAATTTCGAATTTTTTCAAACCCTTTCTTAGCGAGCACCTATGGCCCTATAGGAAGCCACATACCAAATTGCATTCCAATCCGTTCGGTAGTTTTGAAGAAATCGTTTTTTAATAACTTTGATCCCCCCAAACCCTTTCTTAGTGAGCACCTATGGCCCTAGAGGACGCTACATACCAAATTTCATTTCAATCCGTTCCGTAGTTTTTGAGAAATCGTGATGAGTGAGTCAGTGAGTGGTATTTCGCTTTTATATATATAGATAGAGACAATTTTCAAGTTTATACAATTAGACCAAAATGTAAAGCAGTATTTCAATCTGGTCAGGAGACCTAGTTAAGAATAAATTTAGAATAATTTTAACAGTGATAGGTGTTTGAATTATGATATAGTAAGGCTTTCTCGTTGTTTGTGTTTGATGTTACCTAAACTATAAAGAAAAAAATTCAGGAAATAAGTAAATATTGAGCTTGACTTGTGAGAAGATATACTTGATAGATTAACTTAGAACACAAAATCTCACAACTACGTTTAGTAATTCAATCGCGGTTCAACGACAAAGTCGCCATCTTCAGTAATGCACGAGCTACAATAGTCAAACTATAACCATTATAACGAGTTATAGTTTGACTATTGTAGCTCGTGCATCACTGAAGATGGCGACTTTGTAGTTGAAACGCGTTTGAGTTAATAAACGTATTAGTTGTGAGATTTTGTGTTCTAAGTTTATTCTATCAAATATTCAGGAAAGTTATCTGATTCTTAATTTTACCCGTTAATTGCTACGATAACGAATGTATAAGTAAATTCAAAAAAACGTATTTTGGTTCAATATAAACATAACCTAAAATTCATTAAGTTGAACTTTTGACTTCTCGAAGCAGCTGTTTTATTTTTGAAACGTAGCAACAGATGTTTGAATTATAATACTGTAAACCTTTTCATTGATGGTTGTCTCTGTATTTATTTTATTTTGCTAACCTAATCCAAACAAAATTAGTCGTACAAAATAATTAACTGATTCTAAATGTTCTACGTTGGTGGATATCGTAATGAATGTAAATGAATTTAAATAAACGGTACCAGGAACTGGCACATACTTTCTCACAAATACATTTAAATTACTAAACAGATTCACTGTGACTTGTAGGGTGGGGTCGGAGAGTTTTTTTATTAAAGTTGAAGATTAACTAATAAATATTATTATTATTATTATTATCTAGAGAGAAAACTATTCGATCAATTTCGAACAAATTTGCACCAAACACGTCAATTAGGTCTTCATAGATGCACGTAAAATGGTTTTGAATTTTTTTTTAAAACAACCCGCTTTATGGCCAAAAAACCCCCAAAAACAGTTATTATTATTATTATTAGCTAAACGAGAATTTTCAGAAAGATGCGGGTTTCTGTATATGGTAGGGCACATTAAAGGCTACAAATAAGCCAAATTTTATCAAAATCGTTAGAGCCGTTTTTTTATAAAAAAAATAATAACTGATTTTTTGGGGGTTTTTTGGCCAAAAAGGGGGTTGTTTTTCAAAATTGTTCAAAACCCTTTTTCGTGCATCTATACAGGCGTACTGGACATGTCTGGTGCAAATTTGGTTGAAATCGATTGAATAGTTTTCTCTCTAGCTTTGTGTACTTTTATTAAAGTAGGCGATTAACTAATAAATATTATTATTATTAGCTAGAGAGAAAACTATTCAATCGATTTCGAACAAATTTGCACCAAACACGTCAATTAGGTCTTTATAGATGCACGTAAAAAGGTTTTGAAAAATTTTGAAAAACAACCCCCTTTATGGCCAAAAAAACCCCCAAAATCAGTTATTATTATTATTATTATTAGCTAAACGAGAATTTTTAGAAAGATGCGGGTTTTTGTATATGGTAGGGCACATTAAAGGCTACAAATAATCCAAATTTTATCAAAATCGTTAGAGCCGTTTTTTTATAAAAAAATAATAACTGATTTTTTGGGGGTTTTTTGGCCAAAAAGGGGGTTGTTTTTCAAAATTGTTCAAAACGCTTTTTCGTGCATCTATACAGGCGTACTGGACATGTCTGGTGCAAATTTGGTTGAAATCGATCGAATAGTTTTCTCTCTAGCTTTGTATACATACAGACATACAGACATACAGACATACAGACATACAGACATACATACAGACATACAGACAGACATTTTGTAAAAACCACTTTTTTGGACTCAGGGGGTCCCAAAACGGATATTTCCACAAAAATCTCAACATCGATTTTTTTTGCGATCACTATACTTTCTCTATACTATAGTATAGTGAGAAAGTAAAAAACGTGAGTTGGTTCATTATAGGCCACACTTAGAATTGCCTTCCTCAGCTTTTGAATCTAATCAGATGTTTTGTCTATTAGGGCTGAGAGTAAGCCTCCGTATTTGATAATTTTCAACCCTTCAATATTTTGCAATACTCTTGATAATTAAGGTCCTAAAGTAAGTAGTTTCTTTTAAATACAGTACAGTAAAGAATAATCTAAACACTATTGGACTAGTTTATAAATTTTTTAATGTTATTTAAACAGCTGCCATTTTTTAACGAATAAAGCTTTTGAAGTGCGGTTTGCGGCATTCAACTCAGCTAGACTAGGCCTTTTAAAATTATGTACATCTTGAGCTATGCTTACATTTAAGATTTTCTTTTGACTCCTTGTGGACCGTCCGCCATTGGAGGTTCAGTTTCGTCCGCAACGAAGTGAGTTGGTAAATAGACTTTAAGACCCTAAATAAGTTTGCAAAGTTTCAGTTTTTTCTACACAATTAGTTTCAAAAATATTAAACCGCTTCCAGATGTTTTTAACCATCTTAGGGGCCATTTTACATATTTAAAAAAATATTTAAACAGCTGCCATGTTTAACGAATTAAGCTTTTGAAGTGCCGTTTGCGGCATTCAACTCAGCTAGACTAGACCTTTAAAATAATGTAGGCTACGGTACATCTTGACCTATGCTTACATTTAAGATTTTATTCCGACTCCTTGTGGGCCGTTCCGTGTCAATAAGTACCCTGAGAAATAGACTCTTAGGCCCTAAATCATTTTGCAAAGTTTTAGTTTTGTTACTCAAATAATTTTAAAGATATTATACCTTTTCCAGACTACTTTTTCTCCTTATCTACAACGGCCAAATTGATTTAGTTGAAGTTTGGCACGTTAGTCGTCAATTTAACACCAGGTAAGAAAATATTTGTTTTCCTATCCGTTTTAAAATGGAGGACACTAAAGATTTTAAATGAGAATAACTCAAATACGTATATATCTATAAAAACCGTTTTGTGTATATTTTTTGTAGTCGGTTTAATTTCCTATTGAGTGGTTTAACTATCAAATCTGTCCAACAAATGGTAACAGTAAATCCACATACTTTAGTTTGATAGTCTCAACGTCCATAAGAACAAAGCGATTTACTGTTAATTTCTGTTTGTTTAAATGGCCGCCATTTTGTTGTTTTACTAAATACTTTATATATCTTCAACGGCTAAACCGATTGCGTTGAAATTTTTTACGTTTCTCGTCTATAAAAAAGGAACCTTATCATTTTAACCTTTTTATATAAGAAGGTAGGTATTAAGACACACTATTTCGACGTACATTTTTACATTTTCTGTTAATGCTTTAGTTTTTTAGGTATAAGAATTCAAAGTTGGATTGACGGAACCATTTTGTTAACAATACAAACAGGTAAAACTCGCTTTACATCAATTTGATTGCATTTTATAACCATAACACACCAAATAGTGAACTTTAAACAGTGGTAAAATAAATTAACAAAATAAACGGCTCGTACTTAAAATACAGGTCAGTTTAATTTATTTCGCTCCCATTTGTGAGAGCGGATCGAGTTTGAGGGTGGTGTGAGGAAAACCATAGTTATATTTAAATTAAATATTACATAATTAAAAATATTTACAGTACCCTAACCACTTTTTATTCAATCAACAATAAAACAGCAACAATACATAATTTCCATGGCAACTTTTTCTAATTTAATTTTAGTTTTAAACTATCCTTTGAGAAGATCGAGTCGGTTTTTACGCGGGTGACTTCGGATTTTATTCGGTTAGGTAATGAGATTACTGAAATAAATATCATACAAAATTTGCACTAAACAACAATTAGCCGTGTACAGTTGTTACATAATTAGGTAAATGTCTCATTACTCAGTTGTTTATTATCCGATTTTAGCAAATAAAGTATTATTTTGTTCGTCTTAAAATTCTACAATTTTTATTACTGGTAACATTTTTATATAAAAATTACGGTTTTCGTGAAATTTAACATCAAAGATTTTAAATTTCCGCCATCTTGAAACTGTTTAAGATATCGTAACGAAATTTTATACATTTCTTTAACCTACCAAGGTACATGTTCGTGCCAAATTTGAAGTTTCTATATAAAATAGTACTCAAGTTATAAAATAATTTGTAAAAAACACAAACAGACGGACAGACAGAAAACTATTCATTTCAGACCCATATTTATATGACGTTTTTTGATTGTCTTGACCTGGAAGAAATACACAACATTTTTCAAGGGAGTTTGTAAACACCTTGTATATTATAGATAGATACATACAAACTATTACCATTTTCATTTACGGGATGAGTTTAGGCCTATATATGTTTTGAATTATACTTTATTGTATTTCTTTTCACAATATCTACGATAAATAATAAGTAAAACAAATTATATATTATTAATATAATGCATAGTTATATACGTATTGCATACTATCTTTTTTTATGATGTTTATAGTATATTTAAAATTGTGATATTAAATTTTATCTACGAAGTAAATAAACACACACAAATTTTTACCAACAAATTAATGAAAACTGTGTCACAATCACATTACTGGTTTTCAAAAAATACATTAACACGGATCAGTGTCAAACGTTCAGTTTTATAAATATAGCCTGTACCAAAGATATAGTGGGCCTACATTTCTATTTTCTACAGTATTTTCAATGTATTGTTAATTTGTGTGTAAATTGTTAAAACACCTTGTATTTGAAATACTGTTCATGTCGTAGCGTCAGAGCTAACTTCTAAGTTTAAACAATTCTAATTTTTAATTTAAAATATACCTACAGTACTTACTAGAATCAAATTCTGAACACAAAAACTAATATCCGCGAAACAAACTAACCCGATAGTTTCAATACACTACTATGATTTCCTCCGCTCCTGTTACTTTGTTCTAGCTGCTAGTTCAGACCGCGTCACTGGCCCCGCCCACTTCCTAGACAAGTGCATCTAGTTCGATGACGTCACCAACTGCATTCGTTGCACTTGCCTTGCCGCTGCTGCCGTTGTATTCAAAGCGTTGCAGTATGAACGAGCTTCATTCCACACATAAACTCTTGTTTTATTTCAATGGTTTTGAAATTCAAAACAGTTAAGTTACGTTTTACGTGGAATTGATTTATTTTCACTAAACATTAATAAACTATTATTTACTATGTAATGTATTTGTTTTCACCAATTTTATTGTAAAACAAAACATAAGGATGGTTTAGTTATTTTATTTTGCGTATTATTTTTTCCCAAAATACCAAAATTATTGGTAATAACACAAAACAAAATAAAATAAATTGCACAAAACAAAATTCTTTAAATAAAACTGTGTTCAAATATTTACTATTTTTAACTGGAACTACAATTTTAATTAACATAGGCCTACGTTAATGAATTAAAAAAAACCTACTTAAAAGCTATTATTATTGTACTTAAAAGCAGGCTTTATAGAGGGAATATTTAGGTGGGCCAACTGCCGAATTCTGTTAGGCGATAGCAAGTTTAACTGTGCGTGGATGACGAATAACGTGGGCGGGGCCTAATATCGTCGACTAGGACCTCCCGAAAACTGAACTGCTCCTGGTACCGAAAATAACTGCTATAACATTGGATTTTTCTATATCGTAAACTGTTAGTAGTTTTAAACTATGAATCACGGTTAAAACTACGTTGCACTCTGGTGTCTGAGAGTATCAGGCGACTAGAGTACAGTAGGAGGTATCGCCGTCCTCCGAAGTTAATCGATTTTGAAACTTGAAGGTTTTATTATGCGTTGAAGTGTTTGTTGAATGTTAATTCCTTAGTTTAATTTCATATTATATTTTAACTGTTTTTAGTTTTTTTGAAGTAATTCTAGTTTTGTACCTGTCAATGAAAGATTTTTGAAATAGTTACGATAACTCAGTACGGTTTTCGAAATACTGAACAACTATCATACCTTGAGTAGCCTAGGCTACCCGATATTTATAAATGAATAGACTAATCCTGTTATAATTGAGAACATTATTTCAGCTAATTATTTGATCCAAAACTCAATAGTAAAATAGCAATAATTGAGTCATTTCTAGTTCAGTAGTTATAATAATAATCTATACTTATAAAAGCCAAATACCATTGACTCATCACAGTTTCTCCAAAACCACGAGGCCTACAAACATGAAATTTGGCACTATTTATAGGCTCTAGGCGCGCACTAAGAAAGGGTTTTCGAAAATTCGAAATTTTAGGGGGCACTTTGGGGGTCAAAGTTACTAAATCACGATTTATCAAAACCTACCGAACGGATTGGAATGAAATTTGGTATGTAGCTTCCCCTAGGGCCATAGGTGCTCGCTAAGAAAGGGTTTGAACAAATTCGAAATTTTAGGGGGGGGGGGGGG
>JAGFPH010007523.1:25653-49476 GCA_018207615.1 Philaenus spumarius | reverse complement strand
AGTAGACCTATTTCCCAAATTGTTGGTTGAAACCCTAAAACATAGGCATATAAACTTAATTTTGGAAATTTGCTCAACTCACGTCAGCGGTCCAGCTGCGTGGTCGAATTATTTTTACTTTATGAAGTTTGTATTTTCATTTGTTTGACAGTAAAGCCTAAAAGTAATATACTATATTAATTGTTATGCTACCTATTGTATATCAGTGGACAATAGTGCAAATAACGTTTAGTGGTAAATGTTACGTGACTGAAAACCAAAAGTTACTGATATTAGTCAAATAATTAACCAACATGTGTACATAAATACAATTAGAAAGTAAAATGTCTACTTAGAATATTCTTAGAACCTCCTGCGTGCAATACAATAACGAAGTTCAAAAAAGCTAATTTTTTCTCCAAGCAAAGTTCTCTACACCGTACTTCAAACTACAAGAACTAATCAGTAACAGCAGTAACTAGCCTTTCAATTGTAACCTATAAAGATACATAAAGGCAAGCGAAAAGCTGGAAAAGACGGCAAACCAGCTGAACGAGCAAATTGTGGCAACGACTTGAATGAATCAAACGAACTAAATGAACCGATTGTTCGGATCAAATGGATCAATTCAAATGAATCGAATCAATGAAAAGAATCGTTTTACCCACCACTAACAATGACAGAGTGAAAGGTAAATAGGTAGTGCTGAGCTTAACTGCATACTGAAAGTGACTACTGTAGCCTATTGTATATAATGAACACGATAGCCGTTGATAATAATTGTTTACCACAGATTCAAGATGTTCTAACACATGTACAAATGGAATAAGACAACTTTGAAAGTTTAAGGCGAAAACAAAGCAACTGCTGCCACATTGGGCAACAAATCCACAGCCTTCATATACTTACCGTTGGACTTTATCTCGCTTGTAACTAGACTACAGTGGTGCCAGACGTAGCATAACAGTAGACTCTGGGTAGGTGGTAGTTTCTGTTATATTTTATAGACCTAGTGAACGTTTTTTACTTTCTCACTATACTGTATAGAGAAAGTATAGTGATCGCAAAAAAAATCGATGTTGACATTTTTGTGGATATATCCGTTTTGGGACCCCCTGAGTCTAAAAACGTGGTTTTTGCAAAATGTCTGTCTATATGTCTGTATGTATGTATGTATGTATGTATACAAAGCTAGAGCGAAAACTATTCGATCGATTTCAAACAAATTTGCACTAGACATATCAAGTAGGCCTGTATAGATGCACGAAAAAGGGTTTTGAACAATTTTGAAAAACAACCCCCTTTTTTGGTCAAAAAACCCCCAAAAAATCAGATATTATTTTTTTATAAAAAAAACGACTCTTAACGATTTTGATCAAATTTTGCTTATTTGTAGCTATTAATGTGCCGTACCATATGCAAAAACCCGCATCTTTCTAAAAATTATCGTTTAGCTAATAATAATAATAATAACTGATTTTTGGGAGTTTTTGGCCTTAAAGGAGTTGTTTTTCAAAAATTTTCAAAACCTTCTCACGGGCATCTAAAGACCTAATTGACGTGTTTGGTGCAAATTTGTTCTAAATCGATCGAATAGTTTTCTCTCTAGATAATAATAATATTTATTAGTTAATCTCCAACTTTAATAAAAGTATACAAAGCTAGAGAGAAAACTATTCAATCGATTTCAACCAAATTTGTACCAGACATGTCCAGTAGGCCTGTATAGATGCACGAAAAAGGGTTTTGAAATTTTTTGAAAAAACCCCTTTTTGGCCAAAAAACCCCCAAAAAATCAGTTATTATTTTTTTATAAAAAACGGCTCTAACGATTTTGATAAACTTTGGCTTATTTGTAGCCTTTAATGTGCCCTACCATATACAAAAACCCGCATCTTTTTAAAAATTCTCGTTTAGCTAATAATAATAATAATAACTGATTTTTGGGGGTTTTTTGGCCATAAAGCGGGTTGTTTTTCAAAAATTTTCAAAACCTTCTTACGTGCATCTATAAAGACCTAATTGACGTGTTTAGTGCAAATTTGTTCGAAATCGATCGAATAGTTTTCTCTCTAGATAATAATAATAATATTTATTAGTTAATCTCCAACTTTAAGAAAAAAACTCTCCTACCCCACCCTACAAGTCACAGTGAATCTGTTTAGTAATTTAAATGTGTTTGTGAGAAAGTATGTGCCAGTTTCTGGTACCGTTTATTTTTATTGTTTGGTAGTTAAGTTTATTGTTGACAGTAACACGAGCCATACCAGTTTTTGAGATACAAATTTACAACTACCTCGCACTTCCCAGCTAGGACATCTCCGATATTTGGTTCTGGTGGGACCTAGCCTACACTCTTCTCCACTAGTCCTTACCGCAGATCTGGCAAAGTAATATCGCGGGTTACTAGTCTCGTACTACTTGGTGTGTCGTAAGCAATTGATAGAAGAATTCCTGATGATTTCATATGTATAAAACAAAACACAACTGCAGAATAATTTTCACCAAATAACTGCCCTAATGTCAATCGAGCAGTTCATGAGGCATAGACTCTTAAGGCGGAGTATATTTCCGACTATTTCAGGTACTTTCGTGCGTAGGTAAATTTTTCTTAATTTCGTCAGACCAAAATTATTTTTTGGTTATCTAAAATTAACTGCAGTTAATAGTGCAGTGGTTAACCCAGTAGGTGACGACTAATCATTGAAACAGATACGTGAGGAAGCGGGTGATAGGAGACGGACCGGGTCTGTAGCAGGTAGCCAGGGGTACAGACGCCAAGTTACTGTATACAGACTATAATTTCAAGTGAGAAACACTCATAAACTCGCAGTGCCTGAGGCCATTAGTCGTTTCAATGTTATAAACGAAACGTATTTTTCAGTACCATCAGACCAGGATTTGATAAAACAATATCTGCACGGACGAACCCAAAACCAGTATACAGACCAGAATAACTAAAAACAACATTGTAGGGTTAAAAACATTAAAAATTTGAGCGTTAGATGCTATAATTACATTCAACTGTTTTGCGAGTGGTAAATTGCAACTACCACTCAATTTACTGAAACTATGTGTTGAATGCAGGAAGTAATAGGCTTAAAACAAATTGACAATGAAAGAGTTTTGCATGCAAATAAAGCAGCTTTGGCATGTACAAACAGAATATTGGGACAGAATAACTTTCTTGACTGAGTCACATTTTCTGATAAACCTCTTAAACTATCTTTCTGATTTTGACTGTTGTAAATTAGTCTGCAACCTACAATGTTGACCTTAGTTTTGTTGGCTGCACATTTTTATTGATGTTAAACATGTGTTTATATATTAAAAACTCAAAATTTTTTGAGACTTAGTACAAATTGGTTTATTTAAAAATAAAATAAAATAAAATAAACGGTACCAGATAACTGCTACATACTTTCTCCCAGTTGAAACTTTATACCTTCCCAAGAGTAGCATAGGAGGTGGTTATTTAGAATTGCAAAAGTAGGAAAATGTTACCATGGAAAATATCAGATGCATGTAACACACATCCATATTATATTAACTTATATTATTATTATTATTTAAACTATTCGATCGATTTCGAACAAATTTGCACCAAACATGTCTATCAGACCTGTATAGATGCAAGAAAAAAGGTTTTGAAAATTTTTGAAAAACAACCCAATTTTATCCAAAAACCCCCAAAAATCAGTTATTATTATTACCCAAACGAGTATTTTTAGAAAGATGGGGTGTTTTGCATATAGTAGTGTACATTAAGGGCTACAAATAAGCCAAATATTATGAAAATCGTTAGAGCCGTTTTTGAGAAATTTTGATTTTTCTCGTTTTTTGGCCATTTTCGGGGGTAAACCCCCTTAAAAAGCAAAACGCCTGGAGATATTCCAGAACTACACCTACATACCAAATTTCATCAAAATCGGACCGTTGGTATGGTCTCCAGCTCTGTACACATCCTTACAGACACACAGACACACGGACAGGCATCACCCAAAAATCACTTTTTTGGGTTCAGGGAGCACGAAAACAAATAATTCCACTAAAAATATTTTTGGGTTCAGGGAGCACCAACACACATAATTCCACTAAACATGTTTTGGGGGTTCAGGGAGCACTAAAACAGATAATTCCACTAAAAATTCAAATTCGAAAATTTGGACGAAAACAATACTTTCTCCATATACTACGTATAAGGTGGAGACAGTAAAAAACAAGTTACCATTGATAAAAATGCATAAAATGAGTGTGTTAAGATTAAGCTCTCTAAAATACATTAGTTTTTTAGTGGTACCTGAAGTTCTTGTCTTTAAAATAGTTGCTACTAGGACGCCTATACAATATACACATCAGCAAAAGTTTCACCAAAATGGCGTACGTAGTTTTTGAGCTGAATTGTAATAAACAAAATTTACACTTTATACATTGCAGAGTATAACTAAAGCGGGCAGAACCTAGACGGGTATAAAACGGTGAAATCTCTAAACATTTTGTTTGAAATATGAAGATTTATACCCCAAGTCGTAGATCATAAAACAGTATGGCTGCTGGAGAGAGAAAGGGAAAGGGGGGCTTATGATGGCGCCAGGTTATTTTATTACTTTTTAATGTGTTTGCGGATAACTACTGAACATGCTGTTTTGTTTTCAATACTTGCGAAGAAATAATATTTGTACAACAGTTTGTTATTGGTTTACTGTTCGTATATTACCAGAGTGGAAGCTGTAATAATTGCAATTGCTTGGCTTTGGATAGAGTAAATCAATTTAAATATCTTTGTTTAGTAATTAATTATGATTTTTCATGGCAGGGACTTAAGATATCAAAAAAATGTAAGGCAGAAATGTATCGTGCGCTAAGAAGTTTGTATTTATAAAGTAATATTTGTCCACTGTTAGGGTTTAGATAAATTAATCGCATATATTATTTCTCAAGGCCATTTTTTTGTCGGTACGCCATAACTTCCTTAATACATCATCAAATTACATGAATGAGGGATCATTTTAAAGCTTTCCTTAACCGCTACACTGGAAAAATATACATACAGCCTAAAATTCATGTATTAATAACAAAAATTGATTAAAAAACGTTTATATTGTACTTTGTATGTACCTAATGAAAGGCGCCATCTATTAACCATCTGTTTAACTAGCATGACAGCTGTTAGTTAGATTGTTTAAACTGTAAGATTGTATAGGGAAACTGTTATTTATTTATAAACCAATGTAAATAAATAAACTTAATTAACTGAATTAAATCAACGTGTTAAATCAGGTAAATGTAGGCATACTCTGAACTTGCGAAATATTCGCACGGGTCAGCTAGTAACATTTTATTTATTTTGTATACTTTTTCCGCTTACACACTTCCTCAGCAAGAGATATTTAATTAAATTACAAGTGAAAAAACATAGACCAAGACCGGGACTTGAACCCGGTACCTTCACGTTTCAATCTGTTATTCAGAGGTGTTTCATCTGTTAATTCAATAATTTTGCAGTAAAACCGTACAAGTAAGACAACATCGACCAATATCTGGCGATATCAGGGTAGCTCAGTTGGCAGAGCATCACGACGGAAACGTGAAGGTCCCGGGTTCAACTCCCGGTCTTAGTCTATGTTTTTTCACTTGTAATTTAATTAATAACATTTGTAGGGGTTCAAAAATTAAAAAGGTTCTTTGGCTGGTTACAACGAACGATCGATGCACTACGTGGTCCAGTGATGCAAAGCTCTTATAATGATTTATTCACACGCTTTTTACAAAATTATATAATCATACAACTCTTGGAACATTAACCCACGCTTATGCTATGCACATTTCATTTATTAGATATCAAGTTCGTAAGACAGATTGGATCGAAATACCGGAAAACTAAGCTATTGTATTTACTTTATCAAATTCAAACGTAAAACCCAATGCGACTTTATTGATGGACTTAAAACGCTCTGTTTACTCAATCAGAAGTCGTTTCTCTGCAGAACTGGTTTCGTTTGTCCGTCCGTTATGTTATATTTTTACCGTGGTAACGCTCTACCAACTGAACCATCCTGATCACATCAGATAGGTATTGGTCGATGTTATCTCACTTGTAGGGTTATTATTATTACTACAGTTGCTTGGTCGAATTATTATTACAATTTTATTTAAAAAATTAAAATTTTAGAACCGCTCCAATTGGTAACAAAAAATAGACTTCAAAAATATTCTACAAAACATGAACATGTGTGGGATTTTTTAGTACTTTTTGATAAATATAGTACCTACTTTTAAAAGTAAGTTACTTTTTACTTTCTCCCCCCTATACGTAATATACGGAGAAAGTACTGTTTTCGTCCAAATTTTCGAATTTGAATTTTTAGTGGAATTATCTGTTTTGGTGCTCCCTGAACCCCGAAAAATTGTTTAGTGGAATTATCTGTGTTGGTACACCCTGAACCCAAAAATATTTTTAGTGGAATTATTTGTTTTTTTGCTCCCTGAACCCAAAAAAGTGTTTGGTGATGTCTGTCCGTGTGTCTGTTAGGATGTGTAGGTATGTAGGTTCTAGAATATCTCCAAGCGTTTTTTTCATTTTTTCAAATTTTTGAATTTTTTTGGGTTTACCCCCCAAAAATGGTCAAAAAACTAAAAAAATCTAAATTGATCAAAAACGGCTCTAACGATTTTGATAAAAATTTTTCTTATTTGTAGCCCTCAATGTACCCTACCATATGCAAAAAAACCGCATCTATCTAAAAATTCTCGTTTAGGTAATAATAACTGATTTTGGGTTTTTTTTTGGAAAAATGGGGGTTGTTTTTCAAGATTTTTCATAACCTTTTTTCGTGTATCTATATGGGCCTAATTGACATGTTTGGTGCAAATTTGTTTGAAATCGATCGAATAGTTTTAATAATAATAATAATAATAATAATAATAATAATAATAAAATATTATAATATATCTTATCTTCTAAAGCGCGAGAGTCTGTCTGCTAAATGGATCTGGAATCTCCGTCTAAGGATTTTTGATTTTTTGATTTTATATGGGGCTTTTGGCCACGAGAAATCGATTGGAAATAGTCACCAGTCTGGGAAAATTCGTTTTCTACGTCTTTTTATTAAATTAAAAAGTGAAATCTGTCCATTTTAAACAATACAAAGCACAGCTGATGCAAATGTTTTCAATGTCATTACAATAATCATCTGTTTTCTTTTAAACGAAGCACAGCTGATGCAAATGTTTTCAATGCCATTACAATAATCATCTGTTTTCTTTTAAACTGTTTTTTAGTAGAGGTAAGCCTAATGTTGTATCTATTTATAGTTACCATGGCAACGAATACTTCTGCTAAATAAACATACCCTTTATTTAGTTGTTTAATGTTATAGGCCTAACCTAAACGATGTTCACGGAAATTTGCAATAATAGTTATTGACGAGAGCGAACTAGGCCCTGCTTATAATCGAGCTTTAGCTCGGTCTCCTGGTACTTTAATTTAACTGTAAAGTAATATGCAAAAGTCATATGCCCTTAAAGAAAAGATTTAAATTGATATGCCCATAGTTATAATTGAAAAGAAAATTTAAGAATAATTTACATTTACAATATTGATTTTGATAAAATTTAAAAGATCCCTCTGCTAAAGTAAAATTAGAAAAACCCTCCCCATTTATAATAAAAAGATTTAATTACTTTTTTACAAGATTACAAGATTAAATAAATAGCACCATGGATTTATTAACAACACTTGTTTTGTTGGCCAACCTTAACACTAAGTTAAATTAAATAATAAAAATAATGGCGTTTAATAATTTTCAGAGACGTCTCTCATTTAAGAAGAAAAAAAAGTTTTTTGAATTTAGAATGAAATCCTTTGAGGATTGTGGTTCCAAAAATTTGCTAGCGGTCCCATCCAAGTTATTTAATTAAAATAAATTTACATACAGCCTTTATCAGATTATTTTTGTATTTTTTTGTTATGAAATAGCCTTCATTAATCCTGATTTTAAAACAGGTAATTGCTATTTTGAATTATATATAATTATCCATCAATAGTCACTGATATTTCACTAAGTTGGTGTTTGACACTAACAGTTCTTTGGAAGACAGAAATTTTCAAAAGTTAAGCTTATTCAGTTTTTGTAGGTCATTTTTGCACCAGTTGTAAACTATGAAACAAAATACAACATAATTGTAATATTTTGCAAGAAACTGAATGTATGGTAACATATTGTTTTATGAAATTAATGACAGAAAAATTTGAACAGAGGCTATTACTCTACCGATATGTTTCTTCTTTATATATCACAAAAGGCTACTATATTTTAAACTGAAATTTGCTGAAGGCTTATAGGCTGTATCATAGGGTTAAAAGAAATGGCTGTATAGGTTAAATTTACTTATAGATTAACAAAATTACTCTGTAACTATAGATATATAATTATAGTTAAAATTTACAACAGTACAAATTAATATAGCAACTCAGATGGAAATATAATTAAGAATTTGTTTAAATCGTTACCTGGTAATAGATGTCAAAATGTTTAAACGTATTCACATGTTTTGTGAAGTAACGAAACTTGACCGTCCGCTTTACAATATCTTTCGCGACATTACTGTTTTTGATTTATCGCACTTTGTAAACGACTATTTTTGATTAAAGAACTAGTTTACGTTTCACTTCGCATTTTACAAACGTTTACATTGCCATGAGGTTTTCGAGTCGGACGTTGAAGGTCTTTACAAGTTCAAGGTTAATTTCAAAAGAGAAAGACGAATGAAGGTTAGCATTACTTGCCTTTATCTACGCATGCGCTTAGCAATGTTAACAGTCAGCTGATTGGAGTTACGTTCTCTACCCGCTAGATGCCGTGGGCGTTCAGTGTATTGAGCAGGGATTTAGTTTAGTTTAACGAGAGTTTATTTTTGATTGAAATAGTGGCGCGCTATTTAAATAGCGGCACAAGTCCACTTATAATTGTTCGAATTTAAGTAAAGTTCAATTCGTTGTTTGGCTAATCTAACCTAAAAATAGTTATTGGTTGTGAAGAATAATAGACTGATTCTAAATAGGCTGTGTCAATTGCTGTGGTAATGAATGTAAACAAACATGTGTTGCTAAACTTTTGTTTCGAGTCAGCTGTTTTATCTGTTATATGGCTGGGAGTAAACCCCCGAATTTGAACTATCTTTACGCTTTAAAATAAAAACATGATCAAAATCCTTTCCTTGTGTGCATTTAAGTCCCCATTAGAATAGACCTTAAAATTTTATTTTTGGTATCTTAAGTGTTTTTGTTGTATGTTTATTCTTTGTCAGTCAGGACAAAGCAGCTTGTATATAGGCCTATACATAGTTTTATATTATTTTAATGTAAAGAAAAGTGACTAAACAGAACTGAAACTATACTCGGCATGATATTTTTCATTATTAAATTTCATTAAAAAAAACCATAGCAAAACCTTTGACACCTTTTATTTCGGAAAAACAGTTGCATTCTGGTCCTAGATGCACTAGGCCTGTTTAATCAACATACATTTAAAAATCATTACTGGTAGGGTGATAGGATCAGTGCACATTTCATAATATTTACAAAGACAAAAAAATAGCGAATGTCGGGTTTTACAAAATTAAATGGTAAATATTTCAAAGAAATCGTGCAGCATTTTAATTAGAATTCTGACTAAATAAAACACGAACCTTGAAGGTTTTCTTCTTGCTGACATTATGACAAGAAGACAACTTGGTTATTATCTTCAAACAGATATTGTAATAAAATAAAAAGTCTTTTCTTTCTAAACATTAAATGACAAAACATAACTAGGTCTAAAACGTTACAAGTACGTAATTAAATTAATTTAATTGACAAGTTTCACGTTTAATAAATGCTTCGTCCGATAAAACGTGAAGTAATTTTCAATATTAAGGTGATGGAGTTGTGAACTTTTATTACTTAGGATATATTTACGTGCAGCACTAGTTTTATAATTGAAATATTTTATTGGGTTGTGTACTAAAATTGTAAATGTTTATGAAGCAATTTGTCGTTGACTTTTTTTAAACCTTTTTAGTGGTTCCGAAATAGCACCGTGGGTCATAGCCTGGTAGTACCTACATTTAACACCATCATAACTTATTATCTCTCTGTTTTATACAAATACTAGCTAACCCGTACGGCGTTGCCCGTGGTGGTTGGTATTTTCAGTCTTTTTAACGTAATTGTATTCTTTTTAAGTGTTCAGTCAGTGAATGTTATTTGGCTTTTATATATATATATAGATCTTAAATAATAAAATCACTATTGTCATAATAATAAAAGATCTGAAATTATGATTTTAGTAACTTTAATCCCCCCAAACCCCTCCTAAAATTTCAAAATGTTTCATACCCTTTCTTAGTGAGCACCTATGGCCCTAAAGGAAGCTACTTACCAAATTTCATTTCAATCCGTTCGGTAGTTTTGAAGAAATCGTGATTTAATCACTTTGATCCCCCCCCAAACCCCTCCTAAAATTTCGAATTTTTTGAAACCCTTTCTTAGCGAGCGCCTATGGCCCTAGAGGAAGATAAATACCAAATTTCATTCCAATCTGTTCGGCAATTTTGGAGAAATCGTGATGAGTGAGTCAGTGAGTGAGTGAGTGGTATTTCACTTTTATATATATAGATTCCTGTCATTCACTAAAAAAACTCAGGTCCTTCAGCGCATGCGTCAAGATCTAGGTCACCACTACCCCTACTAACCTGCTCTAATCCAAGTGCCTAATCAATCGTAATTTTCGTGAAAATAACGTAGTATGCAATCATATTTTTGCACTTGCTTCACCACGAGACACCGTTTGAGTTGGCGAACGAAGGAACACTGGGCGTATTCGTATAGTACTTATTTAGTAAATTAATATTGAAACCAATGCAATCAATGTATCGTAGCACTAGCCTCATTTTCGTCCCGACTCTCACGAGGGCTGTTTCGATCGTGTTGATTTATTTGAAACAGTATACAGTGATGGAGTATATAAACGACCAACATGGGACGATTGCAGTTTTGTTAGTAAGAAACTGCACCAGAAATGTATACTTGCCCGTGTATTTTAGCCTGTTTGTAGCTATTGAATAATTAATCTGACGAATTTCGTAACAACTGTGATTTGTAAACATAACTGTGGAACAGTACTACAATATTGTCTTCGTAGCGTTTATGTCAGGACGGTTTTGAATATGGTATGTACAAACAAAGTGGCTGCGGTCAAATCTTCAACGTAGGGAAACGTTCTCAATTTTACCAAAATCTAGGCTGACTTTTTATCAAAAAAACCTATTTTTACCACGCACCAAAATTTTTCAATTCCATACCATTAGATATAAGAAAAACTCATGGAACCAAACAATTTTTGAGAAGAATTGAAAATTGGTTGTTACAGAGTCATAATGTTGAGGAGATCTTCGACTGCTTAATATAATCTATTGAATTAAGGGTCGGCTCTAGTAAAACAGAAAGCAACCTGCGACTCCCTATAGCGGCGGTAGGTTACACGGACATTACTCAGCCTAAATCCATTTAAAACCCGCAATTGTTCAAATAACGCTCTCGTTCCTGACGGGTGTTGAGAGAAGTCTCAGACGGAGTTTGAAAAGCTCCCGTACATGAGGGGTGTTGAGGGAAGTCTCAGATGGAGCTTACCAAGCTCTCGTACATGAGAGGTGGTGAGAGAATTCACAAAGGATGCTCACCACGCTCCGGCTCCTGAGTAGAGGATGGCACACCTGTTTGATGGCAGCATAGGAAAAGACTGACCACTGTAGCTGCCCACTGCCTCTCCCACTACTTTTACTTGTAAGCATTTACTCTTAGTTAAAACCTGAGCGCATTATGACTTTCACCGTCTATTCTGTGTTATGACGAACTTTACACGTAGCCTATATCAGATTTTAAATAAATTTAATATCAAAGTAAAATTTTGCATATTAATCGAAAACTGAAAAACAAATAAAGAGTCATATACCATCAGCTTTAAAGCGAGCCAACAACTGTTTGCTTTACTTCCGCCCACTTACCAAAAACAACAGGGAAATTTTAAATTGTAACAAAATGGTCTTAAAACAACAACCTTTTACTCACAATCACATGTAACCCTTTCTTGTAAAAAAATTGCATTATACGTTAAGACTAGTTGACGGTGTTCATAGTCTGAATGGAAGACTTTTTTTAAATAACTTTTTCACAAAATCTCAGGTGTAGGTGTTTAAAATTATAGTCTACTGTATAAGTAAAAATAAAACTACTTTTTGTTTTCAAAATTTGTATTTTGAGGCTTGAGCAACAGTTAGAAATATACAATGCAGATTCAGATTCTACATGCAAAAATAAGTCGAAAATGTAGAATAACATTTTTTCAATTTCAGCTTAGTTTAGCCGTAAGCCCCCATTTTGTTTTTTTACAAAAACTCACTGTAACTCTGGAAATAGATAAGATATCGACTTCAAATTTGGAATAAGCATTTTATATGTTACGATGAACCAGTGTACTAAACACAAAGAATTTATTTTTATAATTTTCAAAATGGCGGCCGTTACAAATTTTTAACGTGGAATATCTTGAAAACCGTTAAAATTACAAAAAATGTACAAGAAACAAAATATTTTCCCTTTTTAACGACAGACAAAATGCTTTTTCTTTAGTTTCAGTAGGTCAAAGGATAACCGAGTTATCGACAAAAAACATAATTTCTTGGTAATTGTCTACAAGCGAATTACGGCTAAACTAAGCCGAAATCGAAAAAGTGTTATACTACATTTTCGACTTATTTTTGCAAGTAAAATCTGAATCTGCATAGCCCGCTACGCTTTACTGAATCACCCTGTATATTAAAAACTACTTACAAAATTCAAAAGAGGGAGTTTCAACGTAGGCCTACCTAATCTTTTTAGACGATACCCCACAGACAGTACCAAGAAAGTTATGGGTACAAAACTCCCAAAAAATATTACACTAATTAATATTTTTATAATCATATCAAAATTAATATTTTTAATATTTTTGCCAAATCTTTAAGCGAACTGTAACATTCAAATAGACAGACAGACAGAGGGTCTTTTTTCTTTTTGGTAAAATGTATTTACAGTGGTAAATAAAAACATGTTGTAAAAAGGGACCCGTTTTTCCAGCACAAACACCTTAAACTTCTTTGTAATAAACTTACAATACAATAAACGTATAATTATTTACTTCCAAAACAAAGTAATGTAAAAAGCAATACAGCTGATTTATGTTAACAGCTGTTACCCAACCAATTTGTTCCCTTCATCGCTGTAGTAACTCTTTCGTAAATTAAGCTCGAATAATATTTTCTCTCTGAGAAAAATTGTGTTCTGCAAATTTTTTAGCGAATTTCCATAGCAAAAATGAATTATTGCAGTGACTCTTATGTTAGAACCTAAAGTTTGGTCAATACTCACCGATAATAGTCACAAGAACACGTTTAGGGGTGTTTTAAAAATTTATATATATATATATATTTTATGGTAGTAGATCTATGGTAGTATGTAGATAATACGAATCTCTCACTAACCCTTTTAAATACAATGTCTGAAGTATGTCGCGCAAAGTTTCCCCCGTACAAACAGATTTCCGTTCAGCAAACTTTATCTCACTTTAAACTTTAACCAGCTGCATCACTCTAAACACAAACTTGAACATGTAATTAAAACTTTAGTTCTGAGGAATTCTTTTTGTCTTGTTGTCTTTGTGCCGGGACCTTTGCGTCGCGTTGTAAACTATGAAGATGACAAAGTTTTCTAGGAAGTTGGCAGATTCAAATTATATCTTTACTCTATGTAGGTAGAATCATAGATCATGAATAATAAAATAGATCTTGCATGCATACGGGGGCTGTGTGCCGAAAAAAAGGTTGTCGCGAAAATAGTGCATGATCGCGCCGCGAGGTAGCGCTAGGGAAAAATCATTGGTAGCATTGGTGTTTCACACAGCTTCCGTCGTTTCCCCAATAGATAGCGCCACTATCGTCGAATTTCCAATGGAACGAAATATTGCATTGGCTCGGAGTTCTATTAGGTTATCCAAATACAATGGTAGAATGTTTTAGTTTTGAAAGACATTTGTAGGTGGATACTCAGTCAACCTGTGTTAGGCGTTCGGAAAGGTTGCTACAAAAAACGTCCGCTAAGATCTAGGACTTACATCACCTGAGGACGCGAAGTGTTATTTGTTCTTCGCGAAACATCGTGTTTGTTTATATCATACTGTATTTGTTCAAAGGATTTTGTGTTGTGTTTTTGTGTGTGTGGTGTGACGTGAAGCCTTGCTTCAAAGATTTTTATATTTGACGACAACGTGTACTATATCAGCAGTTGGTCCTGTACAAGTGAAACAGCAATAAGGTGGTTGTAGTCCATTAAGAGTATAGTAATTTAATGGTAGAATGTTAAGCTGAAGATGTTTTTGTCCTCTGCACGCTATAGTATATCTCAAATCCAAGAATAAATAAAAAATATATTAATAGTTTGTCACCTATTAAGCTTGCTTTACAATGGCTAAATTTTAGTTTTAAATTAATTGAATGTGAAAAATTAAAAAAATATAACTTCTTTAACTTCTGAAAAATTATTAGCTTTTATTTCATGGTCCATAGACCCGAAAACAACGACTCAAAAGTATTTTACGGACAAGGTAACAGCTGTTGTTTTGACAAATAACGTCCAGACATGAAATACATAAAATATTCGGAAAACCTCGGTCCAGTTAAGGTCCACGTCAGGTCACCACTGGTATTTTTCCACTGGTATGCTTCCTGTAATCAATTGGAGGTGGCTGTACACGCCGTCACTTCACGTCACGTCACGGCTGGAAAATGTTTGAATGCTCTGAGAGCGAGCCGTGACGTGACGGATCTGTATAGCCAGTTTGTATTTTTTTGTGCGTATCAGCCGTGGATGAAGAATATTTTAATAACTTTAGTTCAAGAGTACAAAGAACTTTTTGATCCATCACAATATTTGTGTATGAACAATGTAAGGAGGAACTACTGATGGGGAAAAATAGCAATAAAAATTAATTCCACAGGTAAGACAAATATATTTAACAACTGGAGACATAAAAATAAATATATTTAGATTGTAGCACTGTCAATATAAATTTTTCATATGCATTACTATTAGGCCTACAACTACTGTAATAACTAATATCTATTATAACTCTACTACTACGCCTTAATTTAATTTGAAATATATAATTCATTTGGGAACAAAAAGTAGTAGGCCTACCCTACTCAAGAATACACGATTTGTTTGAAAGATTTTTTTGTCAACAATATCTCGACGCTCACCACTCTATTTACTTTCACCAAACATACAGTGGTTCTAGTTTAGAACAGCTTGACCACAGGTTTTAATAGAATTACACTATATATCACTTTTTCCTATATATATAATGAAATTAGACACTTCACTGATCGCGGGAAATCAATTATAAACATTCTAAAACAAATATAACATAACAAATTAACAAACCAAAAATCGCTTATGGGATTTAACACAGACAATGAACAGACATTTTAATACGCGATAGGAACAGGGTTGCCAGATGGATTGCAATTAGATTTCAGTGGGTTTATCAGTGCCTCCTATATTGCCTAAAATTAGAAAATAATAACTGTTTAAGTTAGAACCCTACAATATTATAATAATTATACTGTTATCGGTAACATATTGGGACTAAACAGTATAGGTCAGTACCTCTAGTTTTTTTTTTATTCTAATATAATGTGATAATAACGACGAAATATTATAATTATACTGTTATCGGTAACATATTGTGACTAAACAGTATAGGTCAGTACCTCTAGTTTTTTTTTTATTCTAATATAATGTGATAATAACGACGAAATATTATAATAATACTGTTATCGGTAACATATTGTGACTAAACAGTATAGGTCTGTACCTCTAGTTTTTTTTTTATTCTAATTATATAATGAGATAATAACGTCGAAATATTATAATTATACTGTTATCGGTAACATATTGTGACTAAACAGTATAGGTCAGTACCTCTAGTTTTTTTTTTTTTTTATTCTAATTATCTACTAGTAAAATGTTGTGATTACTGTTACGTCATCTTGTCCTATTACATATGTTCAATGTGGCAACGTTGGCAATCAGAAATGATAACTTTCTTCTTTTATACTGGTTCTGGTATTCAATGTAATTTCTTAACGACAATTGTTATTGTTTTTAAACTAAAAGTTTTGGAAAGTTATATAAATATCTACATATATTTTCGTGATTTCTTTCATCAATTTTGTTTAGTGAAGTTATTATTGATATTTCTTGGTGTATTAAGTGATTTGTTTCTTTTATTAAGTGTTAAAATATAAAAAAAATACTGAAGTTAACCTCTATATTTTCTACTTTTATTTCTCTCGTAATTTCTACAATTTTTATTTCCCGCGGATATTTTTCATGTTTTTATAATCAGTTTAACGTGTTCTTTCATAATATGAAGAAATTTTAAAAAAACCTCTGGTCAAGCTGTTCTAAATTTTTACCCATACAGTTGCGTCATTTCACCAAAACGTGGGGGGGGGACGGAAAACCCCGGTACGGGGGAGGGGCTGTTGGGTCGACCCCAAAAATTAAAAATGTTCACAATATAAAACACCTCATTTTAAGCTATTTCTTGCTATATTGAGACATATTTTAGGGGCAACTTTATCAAATCTTGAAACGATTGCAGTTATTGGTATCTAATATAATATAGCTAATCGTGGGGACTGACTGACTGATGTAAATGTTTGGGTACTTCCAGACCAGCTAGAGAGCTGCAAAACGAAATGGGAGCAGTTGTTTCATAATGAGAATAATAGAGGTAAAATTGGCATAAACAAAAAAATAATAGTTAATTTTATAAAATTAATTTAATGTTATAATTATAAATACAGTTATAAAGAAATTGGAGGCAGCTTAAATTAAACCCCTAGTTGTTTAAAATAATTAAATTAACGATATGTTCGAAAATATTGCAACTTCAGAGGTTGGTATTTTCTGTTGTTGGGCATCACCATTACACGCCTATTATTTTAAACTTTCAAATTATAATTTTAATACGTTTCAAATCATGGGGGGTTTGAAACGTATTAACCCCCCCCCCCCCCCCCAATGACGTTTCTGCAAACATATGACATGGGTTAGAAAGTCAACATTTGATATTTGTTATAATTATACGTTCATAACATACTATAACATCTACTTAAATACAAAATTTCAAGAAAACTCCCCAATAACAAATAAATTGCTAATTTTTGCGGATTATACTTTCAACATTTTGTTAATTGTTTTATTAATTGTTTAAATAACATGTTTTGTTAACAAGGCTTGTTTAAAAATAAAAAAAGTAAATGTGTGCGGTCGTGGGACCACCGTCAGGAACAAAGTTCATCACGCCTTTTCTTCAATTCTTTTACCAGCCTTAACGGCAACATACACACATAATTTTAACCGTTCAATTGCCGTTTATTATTAATTTGTTTTTTATACAAATATGTACTGTTTCCATACTGATAAAGGCGTAGAATTAATTATAACATCAAAGCTGAGATGGTAAACACAGATAAATGTCCATTCAATGTAAATAAATTCAATACACATAAAATATTCGTACATCAGTCTAGGCCTAACCTAAAATTATTGTGTGTATGTTTAATTTATTTTACCTGTCTTAACGGCAACATACCTACAATAATCACACAATAATTTTAGGCTAGGCCTAGACTGATGAACCAAAATTATATCTTTATTGAATGTATTTCAGCGCTTGACGATAATATCTGAACTACACAGGACGGAATCGATAGTTTTCTTAATTTAAATTGATGAACCAAAACACATGTTTCTGGAATGTATTTGCAAGCATTGCTATAGCAACCAATTTGATAACGCTTTTCGTTACTCGTATTTCATATTTGTCATTGCCATAACAACCAATAAAAACACTTTTTTCGTTAGGAATTAAATTTTCTATTTGTTATCTTCTACCGCAACCCGAGTTAAGGAACTTCGTACCAATAATACAACGAATTAACAACTTCTACTGGCCCGTTAGGCACTTTTTGTCTGGGTATTTGAACGAAATCTCGCACGACCTCGATATATATATCTGTTATAAGCAGATATTTAACAAAACTTAACACATATCAGATCCCTCCCTCCCCCCCGTCGCCCCACGTTTAGTTCTCTAAACTATGGTATTCTCCATACCTTAACCTATTTCAGGTAATTGGGTGCACACCTTTGTTAGGATAACCTTAACTTGCTTAAAGAGGGTCCCCTTAAGGCTCTTCTTTACCTTGAAGAAAACTCCCGAGTGTGCAGTATGATTTCAATGCAAAAGGCCTGACTAAAGCCGCAAAATCGTTGAAACATGCATTCGTAATACCGTGTTTCGGATTCTATTTATAAATTAATAATCTGGGAAACTACTTTAAGTTATAAAGAAGGCTTTATATTTTTTACGTGTTACCTTAAAATATGGAAATTATTGCTTAAAACTCCCAAAAAATGCGTTAAAAATAATCGTTCTTTACTCATTTAAACTGTTGATTAAAAGGAGTTGCCGACGATTTCTTTCAATTATGAGGTATAAGACAAAAGCACAAAGCCTTTAAGAACAATTTAAGATGTTTCACAACTTTTTAGGTTGAAAAACGGCATCCGAAACACGGTAAAACGAAGTGCATATTTTTGCTGTTTTACGCAAGGTATAGAAGAACCTTAATTAATATTTCCGCCAATATTACCTCCACATCCGACATCATCTTGACGACTGAGCAAAGAGGGGAAATACGGCAGTGACTGACAATGTGACCGCTTCTATAGCAGCCACATTCGCCACTTGTATCGTAATTGAGGCCTGGAGGGTGCTCAATTCAAAAAACGAGTTTAAGAGGGTTTTATACGAATGAATCGATATTCCATGAACGAATTTTGAAAAGTGTTTATATTAAAATTAATATAAATGTTCGTTACAGATAATCATTGTAAGTAGTGTGCAAATGTTTTATTTACTATCTTTGTGTTATTGATTGTAAGGTAACAATTACATATACTGTTGTCTGTTATACAAATTGTAATTAAAATAGTTTCAGTAAAATTTATTGTTTTAATTTATACAATAAACATTTCTTATAAGGAACCTAATTACTTTTTAGTAGGCTAAAAAAGTACAAAACAATATGAAAATAATGTTTCCAATTTCATAAAGTTAAATAACACGCAGTACAGCCTGCGCTACATTATTTCTAACGGGATGTTTTAGTTACACCGGTTATTTTGTCCGAACAGCTGATTTATTTCAACAGCTGTTGCACCGTCAATTTGTTACCTTTATCGCTGTAGTAATTCCATCGGAAATTAATCTCGGATATTATTTCCTCTCTGGAAAAGAACCTTACTAGAAAAATTGTGTACTATTTATTGTGAATACTAGGTGTGTCGTAGGACTAAAGTAATTCATTGTTATAAATGGTTTAAGAAATAAATTTAATTTCAAACAATCTCGAGTAGTTTGAAAGATACTTATCCATTCTGTGTTACAGGAACATTCTGAAAAGCGCACTGTTCTGATAATTTAAGGGGGTGTTTGGATGAGTCAAAATAAATCAAAAAGTCCTACAAACATATGATCGGAAACGCTTCTTTCCGCAAATATGTTATGAAAATAGCGGTCGGACGCTATGTTAAGTGTACGAATGCCTTAAGACCATGACACGCTCGTTTAGAGGGATGCAAGAAATAACAAAAATTACTGAGCTTTTTGAATAAGTAATTCAGATGGCTGAAAACTATTAAGTACACCAAACTATACTGTGTATTGATGTACCGTAATCCTAAAATTGCAATTTTAACTTAAATAAAGAACAAAAGTGTAGACTACAAAGAGATTTTTTAATTCATTTAACCTTCAAAACCTTTTAAAACTGTGTGTATGTTCATGGCCCAACAGAAGGTATTGTTATCAGAAACGATTCCCCCCCCCCTTCTATACTCAACTTTCAACTAAAAACAGCATTTTTCATCTTTTTGTTTTTTGTCGTTTCTGACGAGTATATATGAGCTATGTGGACCAACTTTAGCTCAAATTAAAGCTTATTTAATTCCCTATAACTTTCATAGGCTTGACTTTTCTGTAGGATGTATCATTTTGTCGGTATCCATCTCGAAACATAAAGAAACTTAAAATTTTAACATTTTGGAAAAAACGGTCAATCTTTGAAAAGCCGTATCTCGGTAAATATATAACTTACAAAAACGATTTTGATCTCATTTTGTAGCAAATTTAATATATTTTTAAAAAGATAGGGACAATTATTTCCAGAAAACGTACAGTTTAGGAGATATTTTACAAAAACCGAAAAAGTCCGAAAAAATCACTATTTTTCGACCGCCATTCAGCGAGTACAGGTTTCCGAGGGTTGCAAATCTGGATTTTTAATCCCAGTAATGGTCCGAAAAACCTCCCCAAAAATCATTAATGCTCCATTTAATGTAAGTTCACGCATTTTTTGTGTAACATTTGTCTAGGCTATTTGCAGATCTTTTAATTCCCAAACTTTCTGTAACATTAAATTCAATCAGCGTGTTTGTGGTTTAACGAAATTATAATACTCGTCACCCCAACGATAATGCTTTACAGATCAGTAAAAGTTCTACCACATCTCGTTGACGGCTTGTGAATTGAATTGCAATTAACAAACACATTTTATTCTTTATAATGTACTTTTATGAAACTCTCGCTAAACTCTTCAAATAAAATGTGATGTGTGTCGCGCAACGTGCATACCCGGTACAAATTTCCGTTAAGCAAACTTTGCCTTACTGTAAACTTTAACCAGCTGCATCACTCTTAAATATTGTTAACAAAGTTATGGTTAAGAGGAATTCTTTTGTTACGTTGGCTCTGTGCCACTTCCTTGTGTCACGTTGTAAACTATGAAATAGTTACAAAGTTAGTATTAGCGTCAACAATAACTATCGCAATATTGTTTTGAAGATGACAAAGTTGTCTAAAGAAGTTAGCAGATTAAAACTATGCCCTTACGCTTGGCAGGCTAACAATATTGTACATCAGAATAAACTAACCAATATCATTTCCCTCAAATTCAAACTTTAATTGTAAGTATAATTTAATTGTTAAATGGATTTATATTTTTTATTATTTTAATTTATATTTATTAAGGCTTGTAACGGTTTACGTCGATCCTCCTACTCCCCACCTAGACGCGTTGTGATTGGTCGTGAACGGAGAGGAGTGGGGAGGACGGAGTAAACCCCAGACTAGTTTAGTTCAGTAGTGTTAAAGGTCTGCTCGAGTAAACGAGAAAACAACCGGAAACGCAACCGCTTCTCACTGTATCCCTATCTAAATAGTGCGTTTTCTTGCAGATGAACGCTTTGACATTGCCTCATTTCAAACCATTTTATAAGTCTATCTTTTGTAATTGAGTGTTGGAAAAAAATGAATATTCTTTATAAAATTTCGGATCCGGCTTGCAAATTATTTTTCAATATTAATTCTTTATTGTGTTAGGAAAAAAATTCAAACTTTGTACTTACAAAATGTCAATTACATAACAAATCAAAAGCATTTAAAAAAATGTAAATTGCAAGACGGATACGTATTGTGACTGTGCTTAAAATGAGACCTTGTAAACAATTTTACGATAAAAAGTAAACGAAATAAATGGTTTGAAATTTATAAAAATCCAAGATGGCCGCCACTACAGCAGACCCTTAAAGCTCTCTGAGGTTGATGACTATACCACTGATATTTGCATAAAGGTAGTACAATAAATATAACTTTTCATTAACTTGTTCTGTTATTGTTTTTTGTTCCTTCTGTTTGTGGTTCGCGGGTTTCATTCAATCTAATACGTTTATTTACTCAAGTGCGTATTAATGCCAATGTCTTCATCTTCATCAGGTGATGCACGAGATTCAGGTGAGGCACGAGATTCAGGTGATGCTCGAGCTACAACAGTCAAACGAACCTAACAGCAATGAATACTTATTTAAGTATTCATTGCTAACAGTGTAGCACGCCCGTTATTTATATGGAACTAGAAGGGGCGTGGCTATAAACTACTTTGCAATAGTAAGGCGTCAACAAAGTTTCTCTGAAGATGGTGAGATAGTAGTGAAATGCGTTTTAGTAAATACACGGATTAGTTGGTAGATTCTGTGTTCGAGATTTATACCATCAAACTTATTAGTTGTAAAGGGGCCCACACACGATCAGTTTACTGCGCAGTTTATCTGTGCAAAGTAGATACTCCCGCGCAGATAAACTCTGCGTAAAAATCTGCCCGAACTGCGCAGTTTACTCAGTTTATCGCCCAGACATGACGTCACGCGAGATAAAACTGTGCGGTTAAACTGATCGTGTGCGGGCCTTTTCAGCGAGCTGTCATGTTAGTATGACTTTGCTACATTTACAAACAATACAAGTAGTTCTGTGAACAGTAGACCTCGCTCGTTGAAATAACATATTTGTGGTTTTGAGCTTAGGTTAAAAATAGTGTGACAGTAAGGAAGTAAGCAGAAGGTTTAGCCAGTGAAACATTATTTTGCAATTCCCGCGATTCCGGGGTTTCTATTTCTCGTTTTTTCTTTTCTTGAGCTTTAACTGCTAAAGATTTTCTTTTAGCTGACATTGTGTTTTATTTATGATAATAATGCGTAAGGTAGCTAAAAATATCGCTTTATTGAGGGAAAACATAGAATTAAATATTTACATACTTAAATAACTAAAACTTAACAATGAATGTATTTACAGTTCCATATCATATTCCAATATTAGAAGTAATGAAAACAAACGATGTTAAAGCATCGTGATAGTGATCTCAACCCATGTGCCAACACTTCCCACGCTGTCATTTTTTGTGCCCTTTGTCGCCGCGAGGTTTCATTTGTTTCATCTCATTTTGTAATTCAAGTAAAGCTAGTTCAAATACTTTTATGAAATAATAATTTACAAGTATACAGTCCAATTCTTTGATTTATTCTCTACACTTACTTATGGTATAATGTGCCATTTTTGAGCAAAGGATATATTCCTAAATTATTATTCAAAATAGGCCTAGTTTTGCTAGCAGTCTTGTAGTAGGAAAATAAAAACTGGTGTTTTCAAAATAAGAAATTTTGAAATTGATAAATATTTTTATACAGTTCTATTTAGAACTAAATTACGAAACTTTTTTACATTTATGAAAAAAATTACAATAAATGTTTACTACTTTTTATGTACGCCTAAAGTTTAACTTTTTCCTTTCGTTACTGAACATGCTTGTTTCTTGAGCTAATATCTTTGTTAATTTTATTTCAATCTATTTTTTTACTGTCATATATGAATCATTTAAACGTTTATCTACCAGAAAGCTGTGGAACACTTTTGAATTGGTTTAGAATAAACGTATTAAATCATGGTTAAAATACAAAAAACTTGGACGATTTTTAACAAATTTGAAGTTTACGGCCATTTTGTGAGCTTACCGTTAGAGATACGGAAAAAATCCAGAATACAAATTTGTTGAAAATCTAATTTGCTACCAGCAAAATTGAATTCGTTTTATTTTCTCACTGTACTAAAGTATAGAGAAAGTATAGTGATCGCAAAAACAAAAATCTCCGTTTTGGGACACCCTGAGCCCAAAAAAGTGGTTTTTACAAAATGTCTGTCTGTATGTCTGCCTGCCTGCCTGCCTGCCTGCCTGCATGCATGCATGCATGCATGCATGTATGTATGTATGTATGTATGTATGTATGTATGTATGTATGTATGTATG